>PVJN01002445.1:0-118239 GCA_004026805.1 Lasiurus borealis | reverse complement strand
CAAAAACAAACAAACAACAACAACAAAACAAGGTCCAGAACAGTGTTGTTTTTAAATGTAAGAAAGGAAGTGGAATAAGGACACATTTTCTTATTTGTGTAAAGAAACACCAGAAGTCTGAATAAAAAAATCCCCAAAACAAGGAGAGTGGCTTTAGAGAGTGGGGCAAGAATCAGGGTGAAGTGAGCAGGGGTGGGACTGAGATTTCTCAGGGTGTACCTTTTTTTTTTTTTTTACCAACGTTGAACTTTTAAATTGTGTCTTACCTAGGCCAAACTTGAAATTAAATTAAAGTGAAGTACACAACGAAACGTGAAAAATACACAACGCTCGATGTGCCGGCCTGGGGTGAGATTGGAGACTCAGGATACTGTTAAAGTCTCCTTTGGAGACCTAGACCCTGACCCATGGCCCTGACCTTGCTGCTCCCAAGGGTGTTTGCCAGAATCAGGCCGTCGTCTTTGGCGCAGATCCCCCCACCTGGGATGGCAGAAACAAGTGTCCATTAGGCTGGGCCCAGGCCCTCCTGCCCGGCATTGTTGAGACAGTGCTGAGCCTGAGTCCCTCCCCAGCTGTATCTGCACAATCACCATTGGCCAGCCATGGCTCCTGCCTTCCTGCCTCCACCGCTGTGCCTCTCCTCCTCCTTCAGAGCAAAACCTCTGGCGAGGGGCTGCCTTCGGTGGGCCAAGTGGCTTAGAGCTCCCCAGGCACCACCCTCTGAAGCCAGAAGCAGAGAGAAGGAGGACTGGTCCCTGCGAGCCTGGGGAAGGAGCTCTGTATGCGCGCGGCACGGGGACATCTGGATCCAACCCCTGGGGAAGGGTGCCCGCAGGCCAGTCTTGAGAGCAGGGCAGAGCATCACATAAGAGTAAAGCGCCTTGGGCAAGAGACCTGTCTCTGAGAACACACCTTTTCCAGGTCTGGGCCTTTTCTCCCGCTGTCCATCTACTGACCTTCCCACCTCAGTGCCCACTCTGGAGCCTGGCACACATTATAGATAAAGCTCAGCAAATATTTGTAGAATAAACCAGCACACAATGGATTCCTGGTACGGCACTAAGCATTCCTGGTGGCTCACGGTGCAGCGTGGAGCTGGAGAGAATTAGAGTCCACTGCCCCCTACCCTCCCACTGCCCCCTACCCTTCCACTGCACCCTGACCCTTCCACTGCCCCCCACCCTTCCACTGCCCCCTACCCTTACACTGTCCCCCACCCTTCCACTGCCCCCAACCCTCGTGGCCCTCGCACCTGCAGCGTGTTGACAGGGAAGGCGCTGATGGGCGGGAAGTCGAGGATCTGGAGGTCGTGCACGTGGCCGTTCATGACGACGGCAGGCAGGTAGAGGCGGCGGGTGGTGGTGGGTGCGCAGACCTCGCTGAACTCGTTGTACAGGAACTGGCGCACGATGGCACTCTTGCCCACGCCTCGCGCCCCCAGCACGGCCACCCGGTAGGTGGAGACCATGCCTCTCGCCCCACGCCGCCGCCACCGCGTCCTCGCCGCTGCCTGGGGCTCCCCCGGGCTGCATATTCCAGGGGCTGGGGGCTCAGCCGCCGTCAGGACCGGTCATAGCTGCCCCTGCCCGCCCTGGGCCCTCGGCGGCCTCCACCGGGACTGTGGGGACAAGAGGTGGGCTGGCTGGAGGGGCTTTGCTGGAGGGGCGTCAGCCGCTCGGAATGCCTTCCTCTGCCCAGAACCCCGCTCTGGTCTCCTGAAATCCTCCCCATCCTCGCCACATTCTCTCCCGTCCTCCCACCACAGGGGACGACCCGACTCCTGGCCAACGGGCGGGTGCAGAGCCCACTTCTCCGCGGAGCCTGGGTCCTGTCTGTGTCTCCCCCGAAGGGGTGAGCCCGGGCCAGTGTGTCTCGGAGGAGGCGCTGCTGGCATTTCTTAGAGGGAGAATTCTTCACGGGGCAGGAGGACTGGCACTGCAGGTCCTTTCACATCCCCAGTTGCCAGCTGCAGCAGCCTCCAGTCACCATGACAACCCCAAATGCCCCCCCCATTTCCAAATGTCCCCATTGACACCCCTGGACTAGATGGGCTCTTGGCTCCGGAGGGCAACACTTGTTGCGCTCTCGCTGTTAGCGTGCGTGCCCACAAAGATGCCCTCAGTGAATTGAATACGACATCCCTAAGGGCAGGGGCTCCCACTTTAGAGAAGGCTCCGAGGGAGTAAGAAGTGTGCCCAGAGAGTGCCAGCTGCTCCTTGCTACACTGTGGCAGCACCTCTTCCAAGTTAAGTGCTTCCAGCTGGTAATGCCCACAGGCCAAGGGTTGCGTCTGAGTCTCTGGCAACCCCCGAGCTCAGAGGGCCTGGCACACAGCAGGTGAGCTAGCAGCCAGGCCCGGCTGCTACAAGGCTGGGCCTCGTCACAGAGTCATTAGCTCCCTGCTCGCTCCGTTTCTGGGACTTTAGGGCTTGGGCGTAAACCACAGCTGTGTTGTCTGTGGGCAAATCACCTGCCAATCGGAGCCACACTCTGCACATATATTAAATGGGTCCACAGCCCCTACTTCTGGGAACATCTATGTAAAACTCCTAGCTAGGTGCCTTCCCTTTTTTAGGGAAGGGTTTGGGGGGAGGATGCCAGCTACTCCTTACTACACTGTCGTGACCAAGGAGACAGGCCTGAGACATTCTGTTTGGGGACTCTTCCCAGGAAGGAAGGATGAGACCAGAGCCTGCAAAGGGGGTGCAGAGGAGATGGGATTTCTGGATTTTGATAGGGCCGTGCTTTTCAGGCCGCATGCATGTTTTCTGTGTGGATGCATGCTCTTTCCACACGTGCACAGCTCACAGCTGAACGCACTGCGGTCTTTCCTAGTCCAGAGGACCGAATCCACTAGGTCCTTGTACTGGCAGCGTAGTATGTAAAGGGCGGGATTTGGGATGAGACACACCAGGGTTGGATTCCCAGCTTTGCCACTCAGGTGTGACCTCGGGCATGTGGGGTGGTTGTACAGGTAAGGCCAGGCACCTGGCACACAGTAGGTGTGCAGGGAAGAGTGGTCATTGCTATGCACCTCCGTCTACGGTTGCTCGGACCTCTTAGCAATCCTGGAACGGGTCACCACCCACTGTGGTTGACAAACATGCTCTGTGTGTGTGTGTGTGTGTGATTCTTTCCCCGTTTTATTGACCGTAAAAACAAGAACCAGAAACACCCCCCAACCCCAGACTCAGGGACATGACCACAGGGCCAGCTGAGCTGTCCACTACCAGCAGGACTCTGATCGCCTTCCTGCCCCATGCAGTGTCTTCTCCTCAACAGGTGCTTACGGCTCCAACTGGGGTAAGTATCAGTCCCTCCTCCCCACGAACCCCTCCAGGCCCTCAGCCCCTCGGGCGCCCCTGGACACGGCCAGCTTGGCAGAGAACCTCACTGGGTTAATTACATAACCAGACTAGCAGGTGGGGAGGGGGACATCCAGGGCAGGTAGCGAAGACAAGGGATCCAACAAGAGTCCTCTGCCTCCCTGGGTGGCAGCTCAGAGGTATCTCGGGTGTCCCCCGCCTGCAAATCCTCCTGGACACACTTCCTGCCCAGAAGCCGGTCCTTCAGGGGGAACAGCGGGGAAACAAAAGCGGGTCACGGTGCTCGCGCCAGGAAAGCGTGGAGGAGAGGCCCCTGGGCTGGGGCAGCCTCCGGGAACTCACCAGGCCCAAGGGTGGCCCTGCCCCTGACTCAGAGGCGGCCGGAGCCCCCTCCTTCCTCCCAGGCAGGGGTCCCGGTCTAAGCGTCTCCTAATCCCTTCTCCCCAGCAGGCGGGGTGCCGGGCTGTCCGGAGCAGCAGGGCCCACCCCGGAGCGCTCCCTCCCCAAGGCCTGCGCTCTGCAGTGAGTCTGCAGACAGCGCTCGCCGCCGGGAAGAGCCTGGGGACTCACACGGGGGCCCAAGCCCGCCTCCGCTCCCCTCCTCCCCGGGCCTGGAGGCCGAGCCTCTGCCCCAGACGGAGGACCGGGCTTTCTGGGTCCCCCGTGGGCCGAGTCCCCCCCGTCTGCCGGCTGTGGTCCCCACCACGTTCCCGTGCGAGTGGGTGGGTGGGGGCTTTGAAGGATGCTGGGCTACCCCTGACCTGATTGGTGGGAGTTCTGGGGGGAGGGATGCCGGAGCCCAGCCTGATCTCCGCCTCCAGCACCTTGCAGGCATCCCGCAGGCACCCCGCACCCCGCACCCCAGCTCTCACGTGGCAGCCCCGCGCCGCTTCCCCGCCAGCCCGCCGGCCCCCTCCGCCCTCCGCGCCCAGGCACACCAGCCGCCCCAGCCATACCCGCCTTCCCCGACCCCCCGACCCCCGCGTCACCCCCCTCCCCCGCCCCCGGCCCGACCCAGCCGACCCCTGACCCGCCCGCGCCCCCGCCTCCCGCCGCTTACCCGGGGCCGTCTTAGCTGCCCCAGCCCTGGGGCCGCGCTCCCCCCGGGCTCCGCGCTGCCCCCGGCTCCCCGGCCCGGGGGGAGGGAGGAAGGGGGCCCCGGCGGCCCGGTCGGGGCGGGCTCAGCTCAGAGGCGGGCGCGGGGGGCAGGTGCGGGCGCCAAAGGGTAGCACCTCCAGCCCCTGCTCCCTCGGAGCGCGCCGCCCGCTAGCGCCGGAGGAGGGAGGAGGGACGCGGGGCGGGGCGGGAGGCGGGGGAGCGCGGGGGGGCGTTCCGCTGGGTCCCTGAGCCTGACACGTTCAGCTGGACGACCCTGGGCGAAGGTTTTAATCCTCCGGGGGTTGGGGGGGACCTCCCTTCACCCACTGGGACTGCGCCGGCGGCGTTTTGGGCTCTAATCCGGAGCAGGGCTGGGAAGAAGGGGCCAGGCCATCTGCCTCAGCCCACACCAGGCTTGCTCAGAGCAAAGCCGCTCTGCTTGCACCGAATGACCTCTGCGACCCTAAAAACAGCTGCTCCTTCTCCCCTACAGGCTGGGAGAGACCGGGGGTTGAGGGCAGAACCAGCCAGGTATTTATTCTGGAACAATCGTTGTCAGCGTCATTATCAGTAGCTAACATTGAGGAGCACCTACTGTGCGCCAGGCAACGTGCTCTGAGCTTTGGCTGGATTCTCACATTTCCCCCTCACAATTCTGTGAAGTGGCGTGTTTATCCTGTTTGTTTTTTTAAATATATTTTATTGATTTTTTACAGAGAGGAAGGGAGAGGGATAGGGAGTTAGAAACATCAATGAGAGAGAGACATCGACCAGCTGCCTCCTGCAGCCCCCACTGGGGATGTGCCCACAACCAAGGTACATGCCCTTGACGGGAATCAAACCTGAGACCTTTCAGTCCGCAGGCCGACACTCTATCCACTGAGCCACACCGGTCCCGGCTGTTTATCTGTTTGACAGACCAGCTAGCTGAGGCTGAGGGAGGCTAGGTTGTCTTACCGAAGGGCAGAAAGTGGGATATACAGATCGGGAGTCCCCAGCGGGGCAGCTGCTGAGGAGCTTGGAATGGGGGTTCCAGTCCAGCAAAGGGACCAGCAGCAGCCACGCTGGGCTTTGCGCTGTGCCAAGCCAAGGTTCTGAGGAAGGCGGAGGGAGTGGCCAACTAGTTAGAGGAGTCCCTGGAGGCACCTTTCAGGGAAGGAGCCTTAAAAGACATGGACTTGGGGTGGGGATGCTGTCATAGGGAGAGGAGGCCTGAGAGTGAGTCCAGGGCCAGATCGGCACGCTGGAGCAGGAACCGTGGTGAGGGACAGGGAGCCAAGCTGGTTGAGGTAACGAAGGCCTTGACTGCCGGTAGGAGTTTGGACATAGCTCTGTGCCGGATGGGAAGGCATTGAAGGTTTTTTTGATTTTGTTAATTCTCACTCAGTGTATTTTTTCCATTGACTTTTTTTTAGAGTGAAAGGGAGGGGAAGAGAGACAGAGAGAAACATTGATGTGAGAAAGACACATGATTGGTTGCTTTCCAAAGGCGTCCTGACCAGGACTGGGGATCAAGCCTGCAACTGAGGTACATGCCTTTGACTGGAATCCAACTTGGGACCCTCAGTCCATGGGCTTACCCTCTAACCACTGAGCTAAACGGCCAGGGCCACTAAAGGGTGTTGAAGCAGGGGGGCCACCTGGTCCCAGTTGTATTTTAAATGCCCGGGGGGCTGGGAGGCGGAGGAGGCGGAGCTCTGAAATACCTGCCTTTGCCTCTGGGACCCAGCATCGCCCACTGGCACTTGCCACTATTCGTGGCCATGGTCCCCTCACAGAACCCAGTCCTCCTTCTCACTGGGCTCTACACTGGG
Source organism: Lasiurus borealis (assembly GCA_004026805.1). NCBI lineage: Eukaryota > Metazoa > Chordata > Mammalia > Chiroptera > Vespertilionidae > Lasiurus > Lasiurus borealis. The sequence continues at coordinate 112,001 of PVJN01002445.1, read as the reverse complement.
CACCTTCCCCATTGCTCCCTCTTCTCTCCTGTCCGGACGGAAAGCACAGTGGTTATGAGCCGGAGTTCAGAATCAGACAGACCTGGATCTAGATCCTGGCCTTGCCACTTACTGTGGGACTGAAGACAAGCAACTTGAACTCTGAGCCCCAGCTGCTGCATCTGTAGAATGGGAGATGTGATCCCACGGCAAAAAATGGGCTGCGCTGTGTCAAGCCCTTAACGCAGCCCCTCACATGTACAGTTTCACGGGGCCTTTTCCTGTTCTCTCTCAGACACACAGCCGCTCACAGAGGACATGAGCCGCACCTGGGGAAGTTCCTATTTATTCCGGGTGGGCTCCCCAGGGGTTAGGGTGGGGGTGTGGGGAGGAAGTTCATGGCAGCAGCTAAAAGCAAATACAAGGCGCAGAAGGATGGTGCTTCCCCCTGGAGAGCCGCTTGGGAGGTGGGGGTTTGGGAAGCTGATTCACTGGGCCCCTGAGATCACAATAGTCACCTAGTGCCTCCTAATTGATTAAACCATCCAGGGCACTATCTACCCCTCCCCCCCTATATCTGAAAATCTTTCATTCTTGCTCTCCCCAGGGTCCTAAGCTTCATGCCTACTCCTCGGGGCTGTAACACTCCATTCCGGTTCTATCTCAGAGCAAGCGGACTAGAAATACCAAACTGTGCAATGCTCACTCATACCTTGGGGCGTTTGCTCCAAAGCTTCTCAACTTAGTTATGTTAGAACTCAGAGCCACAGTGGCCTCCAGTGGCAGGTCATTTAAAGCATTTCACACACACACACACAATTAACATAAAATGCAAAATTTGCCTGAACGTAAGATTCAGTTGTCATTTTCGTTTGCTGAGAGTCACTTTCGGCGGCTAAGAATGTACATCCGGGCCTGTTCGCTGTCTTCTATCAGTAGAATTACCGTGGTGAGAGTTTCTTTAAAATTTTTTTTTAAATTGATTTTTAGAGAGAGAAAGGAAGGATAGAGAGAGAGAAACATTGATTGGTTGCCCCCTGCACACCCCCTACTGGGGATCAAGCCCACAACCCAGGCACGTGCCCTGAGAGAGAATTAGGAATCAATCTAGTGGCCTCTTGGCTGAAGGCTTGACACTCCACTATTGGGCCACATCTGCCCGTCTTGGTGAGAGCGTGGAGGCACTGTCCTCGGTTCTGTCTGACTTGAAGCCTCGTGTGGCTCTGGTTCAGCTGAGGACACCAGACAGCTGAGGTGCAAGCTCAGGCTCTATGGGAGCGGGGGAGTGTCCACCCACAGCATCTGAGGCCCAGACGTGGAGGGGGACAGACAAGGCCCGGACCCAAACCTGCCTCCTCCGGCCTTGTTCCCTCACACCGAGGACCCCTCACTATTCCAGAGGCCGTTCAGCCATATATTCTGGAGCCTCTGACCACAGGTGGAGAGTGAATGAAACGAGGGAGGGAAAGCCAGAGGCTAGATCTGAACATCATCCCCATCACCTGTGTGGTGGGGCGAGGGTGAGTGGAGTTGTCTCATCCTAGAGGGTTGGGACAGAAGTCTGCCTGGGTCTTGTGAGCCTCTGAATCAGCTCTGCCCTTGTTGGCAGTATTAGGGAAGGTGGGGCAAAAGCTAAATTATTAACCGAGATGGCAAGTTTGGAGTGAACTTGGGAACCCCAAGGAACACCCCGGTTACTAATAACGTATCTGGGGGCTGGCTGGGTTTCTAGGTTCAGTGTTCACAAGGTAGAAATGGGTATCAACGGGGGAGGTGTGATCTTCCCCAAGTGCCACCCCAGTATTAAAATAAACAGGCTCTTGCTGCTGGAGCTGAGCGTGGCAGCGAATAGAAATCTGGGTCCCAACAAAATCAGAAAAAGCATCAGTGCCTGAGGTGGGAGGAGGAAGGCTCACACCTGGGAGTCCTCAGCTGTTCTCTGGCTTCAGTGTTTTATTGTCGCCACTTGGTGGGCAGAGAAGGGTCAGACCCTATCACTATCTTGGGGGCTTAGCAAGGTTGGCCGCTGGCCTGGCGGCTCATTGCAGAGGGAGGAGGGGGCTTATTTGGGAACGCTGTAGTGCAGGGGTAAGGACACGGAGTTGGAAGACATGACTCTACTGCATCTCATGGAAAATGAACATAATGCTCATTAACGGTCAGGTATCATGAGCATAAAAGTGCTTTTGCCGTTTTTCAACCGCCACACAAACCGAGCATCACCGGAGAAGAGGAAGCAGACCAACAGTGTGAGTCTCTCTGGCCCTGAGAGCACATTAGAAACACTTGGGGACTTTGTAAAATGCCGTTTGCCCCGGTCCCACCCCAGCCTGGCAGAGCAGATTTATGAAAGCTCTCAGGTGACGTATGAATGTGTACCCAGCATTTAGTGCCTCTGCCTTAAGGAGGCCAGCCAACATGCTTAGCTGGTGCACCCAATCAGATCTCAGTAAGGCCCATCCCATTTCATCTTTGACCCTGAACCTCACCAAAGACCACCTGATTCCACTCCTCCCCAAATGCTATTTTTAAAAAAATATTTTTATTTATTTCAGAGAGGAAGGGAGAGGGAAAGATAGAAACATCAATGAAGAGAATCACTGATACGCTGCCTCCTGCATGCCCCCCATTGGGGATCAAGCCCGAAACCAGGGCATGTGCCCTTGACTGAAATCGAACCTGGGACCTTTCAGTCCACAGGCCGATGCTCTATCCACTGAGCCACACCAGCTAAGGTCCACCAGATGTTATTCTTATTAGCCGGGGCTAACTGCTGCCCACCAAATAGAGACAGCCAAACAAGCTCCAGCTGCCGAAGGAAGTTGGCTCATGGAGTTTGGATCCAAGTAATGAAAGTGGTTTATTCTGAGCACCTACGTGCCGAGCACTGCCTGTGCTCACCTACATGAACTGGACTGGCGCGGAGGGGCTGGTCCAAGGGCATCTCAGTGCTGGCCCCCTCTGCCTCTTTCCTCCACTCCAGGCGGTGGGAGATTTCAGAGGCTCTCGCTCATCAGCACCTGGGGTGGGGCCTCCATCCGGGTACCGCCTGGGTCACATGCCCCAGTGACACATGCCGGTGACCTGAACTCCTTGGGAAGTTCGCTTCCCGGCAGCATTAATTCTATCCCCTTGGGAACACGCAGTCCGATCCAGGTCTGAGCGCCTTTATAAATGGAGGGATTAGTGAAATGTCCCGAGTAATAGGAAACTGATGAGCTGTGCTGTGCTCCTTCTGCCCATGAGACCATCTGCCTGCGGCCCAGCAAGGGAGCTGCCAGGGAAGACAGATTGGCTCCTTCTGATCACTCCGTGCTTGAGGCGAGGTGCCTAGGGTGGCAATAGCGGTCTGGGCTTGGTTCACAGGAGCCTCTGGGGTTTTTCCTCAGGCCAGTCTTGGTGTCATCCAGCTACATCCCGGGAGGCAGCCCAAGGAAAGTTCAAACAGTGTGTTATCTACACCCATCCCTCCTCTGGCCAGCTGTGTTTTGTCTGGGAGTGTCAGCTCTGAGAACAAAGTACATACACCACATACTTCATTTTGTGTAAATGAAGAGTTTATTGAGGAAGACACAAGGTCAAGCTTCCCCCATCCCCCACCCTCCCCGAGAACAGATCCCAAAGACAAGAGAATGATCAGCATTCTTAGGGTGACACTTACCCCGCCCCCCTCCCCATTTCTCTCCAGGGTCCCAGGCTTCACAACAGACACACTGAACAGGCTCGGGCAGGACAGACACTCAGGGAATCTCTGACCAGCAAGAGTTCTGGCTGTGTGTGTGCTTCCCTTGCCCTGTGTATGACACCGGCTGACGCGACAAAGACATACTAAGGCAGAGGAGAGGGGAACGCGGGCAATCTCCATCCATTTCCCTAATTGGGCCGAGCTTGCCAAAGGCCAGAAGGGAAGCTGCGCCGGAGGCAATAGGTCCTGTTCTGTCTCCTGGGAAGAGTCCTTTTCTGTGGAGCAGAACCCTCCCTAAGTGCTGGGGAGCCCGGGAGGCAGCCTCCCCAAGGGGCTGAGTTCAGAATGGCTCGTGAGGTCAGCTGAGAACAGCAGCTGTCCGGGTCACTGTCGGGGAGGCTGAGAGAAGGGGGCAGAGGAACACAGCCTGATACAAAACCGTTGTCTGCTTACCCTGACACTCTCCTCCTTAGGGAACTACATTTGCTTTGAGAAGAGAACACAGTATTTATAGTGTGAACGCTTACTGCTTGTATGCAACGAACTCTATGAATGATTTCCCAACCAGGGAACTTGATCCACTGGTTTTCCCACCCACACACCACCACCCCGTCCACCTCCCACACGCCCTGTGTGCCTGAGGGGCGCTGAGCGCAGGAAATAGTTCCTTTCCCACCCCAGAAGTTTTCTCTTGGAGATTCTAAAGGTTTAAGAAACTGCTTTGGGAAACTTACTCCTCTAAGCTCTGCAAATGGTCATCTCAGACATGGCAGGTTGAGGGCTGGGGTCCAGTTTCTGCTCTTGTTTTTTAAAATATATTTTTATTGATTTCAGAGAAGAAGGGAGTGGGATAGAAACATCAATGATGATAGAGAATCATTGGTTGGCTGCCTCCTGCACGCCCCTCTACTGGGGATCCCGCTGCAACCCTGACTGGGAATCGAACTGTGGCCTCCTGGTTCATAGGTCGAAGCTCAACCACTGAGCCACACCGGCTGGGCTTTGCTCTTGTTTTCTCTACTTTCCTTCCACTGGGACTTACTCGTAGGTGTGAGTCCAATATCAGGCCTCTGGACCCTGAATTGTCTCTGATTTAAGTAGGGGCAGCTGAGAAACAGTCTTGGTCGTGGACTCGGAATACCGAGTGCCAGGCAATCCAAGTGCCCGCAGATGAAACAGTGTGAACACTGCTAAACAGGCTGGTGTTTTGGGTTGCCTCTTGCATGCACCCCAACCAGGGTCAGAGAACCTACAACCAAGGCATTCATTGACAAATCACCGCAGTGTGTTAATAAGCAAGGGATTTCATCTCTCCCTATCTTTTGAGAGATGACAAGAACTGCTTAACCCTCTGAGATGATCTCAATCGCCTGGGAGCATAAAGAACAGGAGTCAAGAGCAAATCAGAGAGCCGCAGGGACAGAGGGACTCTGTAACATCTTAAGCTTACCCCATCTCTGCACCCACCCTGCTGGCCTCAAGACTTTGGGCCCCAGGAGCATATGGGAAACATTAGCGACTCCTTCATTCTGGCATCTGGATTTACCTTCAAGTGGCTGAAAAGATACCCTGCTGCCACCTGATACCAATGAATGAAGTGCCAAAATAGGCGTGGAGTATGAGAAAAGAAAGCCATAAAGACGCAGGCACAGAGAAGGCCAGAAAAAGGCATTGAGGAGAACACAAAACAAAACAAAACAAACCAAGACACTACTGCAGCGAAAGCTCTACTGATGGGGATTCAGGAGACCCAGTCCCCCAGCTCTGCTACTGAACAGCTCACAGGCCTCAGGCAATAACACCCCTTTGCCTTTTACCATTTCCTTTTTTAGAGAAACAGCGTTGGCTAAGTCATTAATTAAAATCATTTTCAACTTTAAACGTATGACTTTTGGTTCTGAAATGGACCTGAGAATTAAACCAAATACAGGGCAGGCGGTGGGGGAAAGGCATTTTGGTCCGGTTTCCCATCTCTACTCCAATTCCTTAATAGTGTCATTACGGGGTCAGAGCAGGGGAAAGGAATGTAGTAAGTTCTGATTTCTCTGCACCTAAAACAGCAGTCATGGAAGTCCACCATTGCCAACCGCAGAGTGATCAAGTGACAGGATAATACAGGGGGAACTGCAAAGAAAAGGAGCTGAGAAACCAAAAAAAGTGAAAATCCAAATGACAGGGGCAAGGTTGCCACAGATGGGAAAGCCCCTCACAGGGTGGGCAAGTAGCTGTGTCTTCCTCCAGGACCGTGCGGGAAGGACGGCCGGCTGTCTTTACACTTTCTGGCAATGATGACACTGCTCCCTCCATTTCTTTCATGTACAAAAATATAAAACAATAAAGTGCAGCTTACGCTTCAGTGACACTTTTCCTTGCTTTAATATTTTTTGTCTTTTTCTGCTTTTGAAATGAACTCTCAATTACAAAATATCAAACTACGCTAAAAAACGCCAGCCATTGGCCCAGGATGGAGAAGCCCACGTTAAGGACAGACAGCAGCAGGAGGCAGAGGTGGGAAGTGATTGAAGCGGTGGTTACGAAGTTCACAGAAAGCTAACACTATCCAACAGGTTGCGGCCTACGTTAGCACAGGTTAGACTAGTCACTACCTTGGTAGGTGGCCTCAGTGTATTTAGGTTCAGCTTCTACTCGGCAAAACGATTTCTTCTAGTTAAGAGTTCTTGGCTTGCACCGATCACAGGGTGGCCGGAGGGCACCGGGGCAGTCCATTAGTTTTTCAAAATGCTGTCGTAGACCTGATAGATGTACTGAGAGACTTCAGGAGCTCTGCACTTCAGCGACAGCTGTGGGGAGGGAAGGGAGAAGAGAGATTAGCATGGAGATCGGCAGTAACTTGAAAGGTAGCCAAGTACACAGTCAGGTGAAGAAAAACTCTGTGAGTAGTCAAAGAGATCCTGTTTGAGGTCCTGTCCTATGGGTTTTAGAATTTTAATTTAATCAATGTCAGGTTATGCTGGGTTTCCACCTACATTTTACATGGGTCTATGAGGTTAGGAAATATTCTATACTGCAAATATCCAAGTCTCTGACTAGGGGCACAGCTGTTCCAATGCTTTGCTAAGCATCATAGAGATTATTCCCAAATGAAAAGGAAAAAGCTAAAGTCTTATCTTGTTGGTGGTCAGTTCAGCTGCCTGCCCCCGTTTCTCAGTCCGACAGGGATGCTTATCTCAGTACAGGAGGATGTACCATCAAGTAAAATAAAAGTATAAGCTAGCCAAGTCCAAGGTACTAGTGCTTTCTGTATTATATTGAGGAGAGCATACACTGTCACGGAGAGAAAATTAATTATCACAAAAAAAGACATTTACTCAATAACCAGACAGCAATTCATGCCAACAACTTAATCTTATTTTCTGCCTTTTTTAGAAGGCAAATCAGACACTTCTGCTACCACTCTACTTCTCGAGCACCACCTCTTCTAGACTAACAATTACCAAATAAAAATGAAAATATTAAAAGATTTCAATGTTGAACATTGAAATTTTCGCTTCATTGGTCAAGCAAGTCCAAAATTTAAATCCAGACTCAGACTCAATCGTATTAGATTAGGCAACATATTAGCACTACAACAGTGGAAGCATGCAAATTGCATTTAGAACCAGAAAATTTCATATTTGCTTTTTGAACTGCTAATATCAATGTTCTTATTATCTCTTTAATGATATGTCATTTTGCCTCTTTTTTGTTTGTTAATTTTCACTGGAGGCGAGGATATTTTTCCACTGATTTTTAGAGAGTGGGAGAGGGAAGGACAGAAACATTGATGTGAGGAAACACATTGACTGGTTGCCTCTTGCATGCACCCCGAACAGGGTCAGAGAACCTGCAACCAAGATACGTGCCTTTGACCAGAATTGAACCCAGGACCCTTTGGTTCACAGGCCATTGCTCTATCCACTGAGCCAAACCGGCTAGGGCCATTTTGCCTCTTTATTGAAAATATTAGAGGCCCGATGCACGAAACTTGTGCAAGAGTAGGCCTTCGCAGCCCCGTGCAGCCCCAGCTTCATCTGGAAGGCCATTCTGCTGTTCAGTCATTCGGTCGATTTGTATATTAGATTTTTATTATTTAGATATTATTGATTTCAGAGAGGATGGGAGAGGGTAAGAGAGATGAGGGCAGAGGGGGAGGAAGAGAGCAAGAAAAACATGAATATGAAATGGAAACATCAAAATGCTACCTCTCATACATACTCTGTCTGGGGATCGAATCTGCAACCTACGTATATGTCCTGACCAGGAATTGAACCCACAAATTTTTGGTTTATGGAATGAGCCACCTGGCCAGGACATAAAAAAAACAACAAAAAACACCTCTGTAATGAAATACAGTAAGGATTGGGGCGGGGAAGTAATTTATCATTCTCGCAGAAGAGTAAGGGACCATCAGTCCTCATGCACAGGCACTGGGCTCAACCAGACAGATTTTTTTCTTCTCAATTGGTGGCTGAGATCAGATCAATAGTAAAATGGGTGTTTAGAGTGATGAGGGGAAGGAAATGGGTCAGAAAGATTTTGAAGTCTGGAACACATATAGGGGAATGGATTAGGTCCATGTCAGACTGTAATGAAAAATTTAGATGGTTTTATGGGCAGTAGGAACCTAGTCACCAGATGGATAGAAAATAGGAAAGGGGACAAGGAAATATTAACAAGCTTTTTATTATATACATATACTGGGGAGGCAGAGTGCTGGTAGTGGGTATAAATGGGCACACCTTGGATAGGATCTCATGGGTCTATTTCTTACAACTGCATGTGAATCTACAATGATCTCAAAATAAGAATTTTAAAAATATATAGGGTAGGAAATGTCCTTCAACAGTAAACAGATAAACTCTTGTATACCCATATAGATTACTACTTCATCTAAAAAAGAACAAACTATTGATACATGCAACAATTTAGGTGGATATCATGGATACTGTGCTAAGTGAAAAAAAAAAAGTCTCAAAATGTTACATGTTATATGAATTTAATGGAGGACTATATATTAGTGATTTCCAGGGGTTAGGGCAGACGTGAGAGTCTAAATATAATGAGACAGCAAGAGGGAGTTTTTGTTATGATGGAACAGTTCTGGGTTCTGACTGTTACAAATCTATACATGTGATAAGATTTTATAGTATTGTACACTACACAACAGAGTAGTAGAAAGACTCATCTGTGGTCTTCTTAGTATTATTTTATCAATATCATTTTCATTTGAAAATGCACAGTAGATATGTAAGATGTTATCAATGGGGAAACTGGGTGAAAGACACATGGGAACTCTATGTACCATTTAAAAAACTTTTTGCAAGTCAAATTATATCAAATGAAGAAGTTAAACTTAAAAGAATTTTTAAGAAATATTTTTATTGATTTCAGAGAGGAAGGGAGAGAGGGAGAGGGAGAGAGAAACATCAATGATGCTCTAACCAGTTTGGCTTGGTGGATTGAGCATTGGCCTTCCGACTCAAGGGTCCCAGATTCAATTTTGGTTGCAGGCACATCCCAGTAGGGGGTGTGCAGGAGGTAGCTGATCAATGTTTCTCTCTCATTGATGTTTCTAACTCGCTATCCTTCTCCCTTCCTCTCTGTAAAAAAATCAATAAAATATATATATATATATATATTTAAAAAAAGAAACATCAATGAAGAGAGAGAATCATTGATAGGATGCCTCCTGTATGTCCCCCCACACTGGGGACTGGAATTGAACCCAGGACCCTTCAGTCTGCAAGCCGATGCTCTATCCCCTGATCCAAACCAGCTAAGGCAAGAAGTTAAAACTTTTTAAAAAAAATTTAACAAACTATGTTTAGGACAGTGATACCAAGAAGTTCCTCTCAAAATCCTCATTATCCTTATAATGAATAGAAAGAACATGGTAGAAGTGCCAAGAGATACCTGAATTCTAAGCACAATCCACCCACACCAACAAATTATATGATCCTGAACAACTCACTAATCATATATTTTTAAAAAATATTTTTATTGATTTCAGAGAGGAAGGAAGAGGGAGAGATAGAAACATCTATGAGGAGAATCATCGATCGGCTGCCTCCTGCACACCCCCTACTGCGGATTGAGCCCACAGCCCAGGCCTATGCCCTTGACTGGAATCGAACCTGGAACCCTTCAGTCCACAGGTCGACACTTTATCCACTGAGCCAAGCCAGCTGGGCGCCACTAATCATTCTTGACTTTGGTTTCCTGAGATAACCATGCTTCTTTGACCCAGCTAAGGTGAAAAATAAAAGGATGGACAAAACTACATGGGCTGGTGGTGGGTAGGGTGGGCGGGAGGAGCGTACACTTTAGCGGGGAAGCCCAAAGTTTCCCAGCTCACAAATGCTTGGCCAATAATAGGGCCTGATAGGACTCTGCAGCTCACATACATACTCAAGGGAGGGAACTAGCGGGAAAAACACTAAGAATTTTCAGTTCTGGGTGGTACTATGATCTTGATGCAAGCTAGTGAAAACAGACTTGGCTATTGAAATTAAGGAATGCAATCAGACTTTTATCAGCTAAATGGCTAAAAGGCTCCCTTAATCTACTAATTAACTTCTTCAGTGTTATTCAATATTGAATCTTACTCTCTTCTGTAACTTTTCTGTCCCCTCCTTTCAGACAGCTTTCAGAAACCTCAAACATAACAAAAGAATTATATTTCCCCATCCTAAGTTGTTTTTACTTTTACTTTGCAAAATGCAGATGATAAACAACATCCTATTGGGAGATCACATTGACAATGGCAAACAAATGCCCCAGGGGGCTTAATCACAAGGCACGACAGCCTGTAATTACTGGAACTGAGAATCTAGGTCAGTGGTCGGCCAACTCACTAGTAAACAGAGAGGCAAACCAAGGCTCGTGAGCTGCAGTTTCCTTACCACTGGTCTGGGGGCATAAATCTTTGTTGCTTAACAAGGGGATTTGCTCCTGTCCTCAAAGTATTGTCAGACTTTAAATTTTAATCCACTGTAGCACTGAAGGAAGTTTTCTAAACTAATGGTCCTTGATAGGCTGCCAAAAATGTGTTCCATTTTGCCTTACCTTTCATGAAAGTATTTCAGGATGAATAATGCTAAAAGAAGTCTCAGGTGTTCACAACTCTGTTATCATTCGGTCATGAACTCCCAAAGCAGGAAAGAAGGCCTCCTTGAAATGAGCTACGTTAACAATCCTCCGGGCAGCTAGTTATGGGATCACCCGCGCAGACAGGCTAGGTATGTGTTAACTGAGACGGAAAAAGTTGCCGTTTTGTGAGAAACTACATGTTCTAGGGAAAGTCTGAGGCACCCTTGCTGCATAGGCACCAGGCCTGTGCTGTAGGGCAGACACTGTAAAGAGATCTTCCGAAGAGGCCACTCAGGACTTCTTTACTGACCACTTGTTTTGACATAGGGGTCTGAAGCGCCTCTCCCAGGCCTTTTCAGGGTGCTGAGAAAAAATTAAAGGCTCTTACCTCCCTCCTTGAACCCATCTCACCCATTCCGAGAAAGGCTTACCGTATAGTTGGGGTTTCCAGGCTGGATACGTAGCTCAGCCAAGATCCAAATGCCATTAGTGAGCTTCAGAGACTGGTACAGCATGTCCTGCCCTTCCACATTCCTCTTGGCAATAGTATAGACGTTGTTGTTTTGCAACTTGCTGGAAACAGTGTCTAGAAACACACATTCAAAATATTAAGCAAATGCTTACGAACTCTCTTCTGACACCCTAATGGCCACATGTGCTGAAATCCCCATAAGCACCATCCCATGCACACGTTTCAGAAAGCCCTTCTCCCCTAACAGCAAAGTGCCTATCGCATTCCAGGACCGAAAACAGGACACGGGCAACTAAGTATCAGTGTAAGCAATACCTGAGGAGATACGGTAGGTCAAAGAGGCTGGTATTAACCAGTTAATGGTAAAATGGTCTGGAGAGGGCAAAGACAGAAAGGGGTGTATGAGTGTGCCAGGGTGGCTCCCGTGTTGGTATTTAGTTTGGAACACTGGTCTCAGAGCCACAGGGAGACGCAGACTGACGATCAAATCCACAACACTACTTCCTGGTCACTACTACCTCACTGTGAGCCCCACTGGCCTCAACGGTCAGGATCAGAAAACAGCAGAGTTGTAGAAATCCCGCAAGTCAAGTTTGTTAACATGGATGTTTAAGGTTTCTCTTAAAAGCAGGCAAATGACTCCTAAAGAGTGTAGGGAGTACCATGACTTCAAATTAATAATGAAACAAATTGCCTCAATAAAAGACTTTGAGAAAGACTGAAACTGTACAACGATAATTATTACAAGGCCCCGTAACCTCAGCTGCTGTTGCCGGTTACAGGTTGGAGGCCTGTAGTCACCAATCCAGGTAACAACGGAATGGGGCCTTATGTGACCATAGCATCAAAGAGACATGACATTTCAGAATTAAAGGTCATCTCTCTCTTCTTGTTTTCTTATTGCTAATATGGAAGATGTTGCAGCATCAAAGAGAAACTTTAATTGAGGTTATAAACACTGCTTCTTGGTTGACAGTTTATTATGTTCATTTCTGATGAGAATTTAATTTACTCATGCCAACCTCAGGGACTAGCTTCTTTCCATCTAAAAACCTGTCATATTTTATTTGCTCTCTAGGAAAAGATTGCCATGACGGACAGTTTATGCTCTCCTGGACAGGAAGCTCTCTGAGCACAGGGATCCTGAAGTTTCTCATCACTGTGCTTCCCACAGCATCTGGGACGCAATGGATACCTGCCATCAATACCTGTGAACAGGCCTCCGACTCAGGTGCTGCTGACGCCAATATGTATATAGCATCAGTCATTAAAAAACCATCTTGCACTGAAACTGGTTTGGCTCAGTGGATAGAGCGTCGGCCTGCGGATTGAAAGGTCCCAGGTTCGATTCCGGTCAAGGGCATATACCTTGGTTGCGGGCACATCCCCAGTAGGGGGCGTGCAGGAGGCAGCTGATCGATGTCTCTCTCTCATCAATGTTTCTAACTCCCTAACCCTCCTTCCTTCCTCTCTGTGAAAAATCAATAAAATATATTAAAAAACAAACAAACAAACAAAAAAACCATCTTGCCCTGACATCGTTCTCTCATGGTCAAACCAGGGGAAGCTCCGGGGAGGAGGCACTAAAGTCCATTCATTAAACATTTGCCCTACACCCTGTTACTAGTTAACGTTTCCCCTTAATTCCAAAGGTTTTCACTAGCACCAAGCAGAGTAGTTAAGAACTGGCTCTCTTTGAGGAGCCAACATGTGTACCTTAGTTACTTATAAACGCAATACTGTTGGAGAAGGAGGCCTCAATATGCTTTTTATTCACCTCTGAGGGACCCGGCAGATCTGATTGTCACCTTGGTTCTCAGATCGAAGGATTCCTGGAAACCTAGACTGGATTACTAGGCAATGTCACCAGCCGGAGTGTGGCTAATACCTTTTGACGGGGCTGTCTTTAAAACATGGGGGCTTGCTTTTAGTTGTAAAGCCATTCCTAACTTTGAAGGCTCTTGCCCATTTCCAAGGAAGTGGAAAACACACCCCGTGGGAGCCTTTATCGAAGAGCCTTGTTGCAAAGGCACAAATATGTCCCAGACAATGTTTACAACAAGTTCCAGATTCCTAACGACATCGTCTGGTTTACCACCTCTGTAAGCGATGATCAGCTAAGAAGTGGGAGCATACAAATACATATACACACTCAGCCCGCCTAGAATTAGAAACATGGCCACCAGCCAGGCAGAGGAAGCAAGCGGAATGGATGTAACTATAATACCTTTGGAAGCACTCTGGCCAGGAACCTGGCTCTGCTCCTCCTGAATGGCTGTGGCATGACTTCTATTGAAATAGTGAATGGAAGGCGTGTTCAGCAACTTAAGAATGCGTGTGAGTCAATTTTTATGAATCTTACTAGTAGATACTAGGTTTGAGCTTGAGGATGTAGAGATGGCAGGATAATCAGACTCTGCGAAAGGTAGCTATTAAAAATGGCAATGAAAGCCAGGTATGATAAGGCCTCCCAGCTAGACTGGAACAGACTTCCTGACAAGGTATCAGGTATTTTTCACACACCTGAACTCCCGGGAAACAAGATGGAATCTTACAGTTTTGAAACTTTGAGAATAAGAAGGTAATGTTAAGACACTGAGTTGTGCTGAGACCGGTTTGGCTCAGTGGATAGAGCGTCGGCCTGCGGACTGAAAGGTCCCAAGTTCGATTTCGGTCAAGGGCATGTACATTGGTTGCGGGCACATTCCCAGTAGGGGGCGTGCAGGAGGCGGCTGATCGATGTCTCTCATCGATGTTTCTAACTTTCTATCCCTCTCCCTTTCTCTCTGTGAAAAATCAATACAATATATTAAAAAAAGAAAAGACACTGAGTTGTACCCCAAAGAGTAAAAAAAAGATGGTCAAATATAATTATACTGTTGGAGAACAACACGGGCTTGAAATGTCTGGGTCCACTTATAAGTGGGTTTTTCAACTGACCCAAACAGTTCAAATCCGAGTGCTCAAGGGTCAAACGGTGGTTGGAAATCCTGCATGTGGAAGGCTGACTTAAGTTACCCGCAAACTTTTGACTGCATGCTGGTCAGCATCCCTAACTCTTGCACTGTTCAAGGGTCAATTGTACTTGCTTCCAGATGTGATTTCTTCTGGCTCATTTGTCTTCCTGAAATTTGGCTCTGTGGGTCTGGGGCCTAAAATCTTAGAAGGTATAATGTGATCTCCCTTCCTTCATCTTCCTACTTGAGCTAAGTCACCTCTTCCAGCAGCAAGAGTGAAAAGACAGCGCTTAAAGAGTGGGAAGAGGGGACTTGGCCTTGGCACCCACCTGTAGTATTCATTAGCAGGTTCAAAACCACTATGACTGCTGAAAATAACACTTTTTACCATCTGAGCAACCAAACTACATTTAAGTACTGCTGGCAAAACATTTCCATTTATGAGATGTTCCAGGGAATGGGGAGAACCGCACCAAAATAAAGAAACAGAGCTCACCCTTGCCTAGCCCTCCTGCCAAAAACATGTCCCTCAGGACAGTGCCTAACTAGTGACAAAATGGGTTTACAGTTGTGAATACATGAAACAGTTTATTAGTTAATTATTATATTATTTTCCATATGAACAATTGTAAAACTACATTTGTCTACCCCCGTTTATACAACATGCCTCTGAGCTTTTCAGAGCATAATAAATATCAAAGAAAAAAAAAAAGTTTGTAGACTGCTTGCCAGAAAGATTCCTTTTTTAGATATGGCTAGAGATACAACTACTTCTTATTTACTTAAGACAGTGGTCCCAGACATATACCAACCCTAAACGCAGCTCTAATGGTAAGCCACAAAATGGATTCATACAGACCTCTTGACACCAGCAGAGATGACTAGTACTAGAGAACAGGGAGACCCGTAAGTTAGTGCATTTCTGATCTAGTATTTTCTAGTATTTATACAACTAGTGGCACCCAAAGCACCCCTATTACACATGCCTTTCTATTAAGATTGGATTAATTATTCAGGCTTGGGAAGAGAATTTCTTCTTTATAAAGCGGAGGAGCAAAAGTAAAAGCTCAATGCCAGGTTGGTAAGTCCTTTAAGCTTGTAACTTCCCAGAGCCCTCAGACTGTTGCTGCCATCTGTCAAATGTCTACTCTGGCACAGAAAGGCTATTTAAAGTGGTGGTGCTATTGTGATTAGGGCAGATCAGCTGGAAAGGATGGTATTTTTAGCTCGCAGCTAGACCCAGGGTGTTGAATCAGAAGACACTAAACCTGGAAACATTCATGTTGATAGAGCTTCAAGAATGAAAGAAAGTGCAAAGGCCACGCCTTCTAGACCTTGGGACGGAGGCTGATGAACAGCGAGGAAGGATTAGCTTCTTGAAAGACTAGCAGTGGTTTAGTGCGGGAAAATGATGGCTCCTGGAGCACACAGAGAGGTTGTTTTTCCTTCTGCTCCATGTGCTGTGCCACCACAGAGCTGTGTGACACTGGAAACCCGTTCGCTGGCATGTGGAGCACCCAAGGCAAAGAGAAACTGGCACGAAGCCATGGCAGAACTGATCACAATGGACTTGCTCTGAGAAACCGGTCCAGGCTACATCAGAAGACACAGCCCCACTGGGAGAAACGCCAGGTACTTCTTTGGCAAGATCACGAATATACATCAAGGTACAATAGTGTTCACGATTCCCATCTGGAAGCAGGGAGAGCTTGTCGCCAGGCCAGACTAAGTTATCCAAACTTCCTCCTCTCCCTTTTAAAGCATGTTCCTTTCATACTGGATGTTAGAAACCAAATCTTCCCAATTAGTCTGGCCTTTTTCTGTGTGTCTACAGGCCAATGTTTCCCAGACCGTGTTGAAGGAACTCTTGTGTTCCAAAAAATGTTAACATTCTGTAATTTAAATGCCAGTCAACAATGATCTAAACCGGTGTGCTCAGTGTGGGACTCCTCAGCTTTCAGTGTGCTAATGTGCAACAGCAACTTCTCAGACAGGCACTTCGTGCACTGCATTTTTCAACTTCAACTGACCACAGGATCGCGCCCCTCGCCCAATTTTTTAAAAGAACAAATGTTTTCAGGAGCATAATGTAAGAAATGTTGCCAAAGGACCAACTACCACAGGGTAACTATAACAAAGGGCCTGGTCTTTGCCAAGCTGAGTACAGAGGCTGCTTCTCGAAAGGCACAAAAAGCAGTTCAATTTGAGAATGGTTGTGTGTGTGCATGCATGTGTACGTGTGTGTGAGTAAACAGCAAAAACTCTGGTTTTGTTGCATAAAGACAAATCTAGACCAAGAATATGTTAGAAAGAAGGCAGATATTTGAAGAAAATCAAGTAATTACTTATTACAATAAAAATTATAGAAGACATAGCCTTAAACACCTCTCCAAGGGCTCCAAAGAAACCTTTTTAAAAAAGAATATTTGTCTGAACACAAATGAATACATCATACAATCCCAAAAAACTAAAAATAAAAAGAAAAATTTGGAGTGAGAAGACAGTTTTCCCCCCCTCTCCCTGTACCTGACATATTGCCTCCTTCTCTCATTACTATGCTCTAGCTAGAAGGGGATGGCAGCATAAGAAAAACACTTATAAGAACCGCAACATGTGGGGGATGAAATGAGGGGTAAACAAAGAAAAAGGAGGCATGGACCAAACACCAAGGCTAACTTTTATTTAAACTTAACCTTGTGTTAACCAAAAAAGAGACTGGACAAAGGCAGGACTCTGAAAAGCTTAGTGCTCCTTCCACTCTTGAGAAACACTTTGGTGAAACAAAGCCTTAGGGACTGACAGCTGCTATTGTTTCTCCTCCTGTGTTACCTCTACTATAGTGACATGGTTATAAAAATAACTACAAAAGGGTCTGGGGCTTTTTAATGGTAATGAAAGAGGTTAGTATCATGATAAATGCTGATATAAGGCAATAAAGAAAAAGGTTACCAACTAGCTTTTAATCAACTATGATGTATTCTTATTTAATAACAAACACAAGATTCTAAATAAGGATATCGGAATCACTTTTCCTCTCATGCTGAAGGTAGGCAATAAAGGAAAAATAGTCCTTTTAATTCCAGGGAGAGTGTACACCCTTAAATGCCATTCCCATTATTTAATGGCTTACTGGATGTTGAAATAATATGACTAACATATGTTCAACTACTGAACTGCAAAGATGGAGACATTCTAGCTTGTTTCTTAAATCTGTTGGCTTATAGAAATCTAGTATCTACATCAAAACACCCCAAGTTTTTAAAGAGAAGTTTAGAAAGTAATATATCTGCCATATAACCACTAGAAACAAGGTAAGTATAAAAAGAAGAGGTATATAAAGACAAAAAAATTAAATGTAGTCATTACTCACCAGCATTTAAATGACATTCCTTAATCTGAAACTGAAGTTCATTTTCATTGGGAATATCCTTCCATGTTGCAAGAAAGACCTGGCGCTCTGCATGGGGAAGCAGAGGGAAGGAAGGATGTGCGCAATCTGTCAATATTCTGATTTCTGATGACCTGCACCATTTCTCTCTTGCAATAGCAATATAGCCAGGGTTAGCCTGGGCCTGGAGCCCATTTCTGGCCATGCAGAGACACTATACTTCAAGGCAATTAATCCCTCATCAATAGCACCAAGTACACTGGAAGAGTTTACATCTAGGGTTTAGTTTTGGCTCCACTGTTTGCCTATTTGGTAACTTTGGGTAAGTTTGCAACCTTTCTGATCCTTAATTTCACCAGATGTCTTTCTTGCTTACCCAAAGAGGACTGTAAAAAAACAAGTCAATTAAGTGCCAATTCAATTTAATATGTACCAATATATGCTAGTTTTATTGGATGGTGGTTTTATAGAAAGGGAAGAGAGAAATGTCAACAACCACATGAGTAATACTAGTGGTTTATTACAAACTAGAGGCCCAGAGCATGAAATTCATGCACAGATAGGGTCCCTAGACTTGGCTGGTAATCAGGGCCGATCTGTGGGGTGACCGGTGGGGGTGGTGGACCCACTGGCACCTGCTTTGGCTGGCTTGGCATGACCCACTCACCAGCCCTGCACCCTCCACCCCCTCCCAGTGGCCACCAGTTGGGGCCTGCAGGCTGGGGCAGCTCCTGTGTTGAGTCTGCCCCCTGGTGGTCAGTGTGCATCATAGTAACCAGTGGTTCTGCTGTTTGATTGATTTGCATATTAGGCTTTTATTATATAGAATTACTATAATTACAATGAAAAAGTGTGAAATAGTGAAAGAATTAAAAAAATGCGACAAGCCCTGATCAGTCTGGCTCAATGGAGAGAGCGTCGGTCGGCCTGTGGACTCAAGGGTCCTGGGTTCGATTCTGGTCAAGGGCATGTATCTTGGTTGTGGGCACATCCTCAGTAGGGGGCGTGCAGGAGGCAGCTGATCGATGTTTCTCTCCCATCGATATTTCTAACTCTCTATCCTCTCCCTTCCTCTCTGTAAAAAATCAAAGTATAGTAAAAAAGAAAAGAAAAGAAAAGAAAAGAATACTTTGCTGAAACTGGTTTGGCTCAGTGGATAGAGCGTTGGCCTTTGGACTGAAAGGTCCCAGGTTCGATTCCAGTCAAGGGCATGTACCTTGGTTGCAGGTTCATCTCCAGTGTGGGGCGTGCAGGAGGCAGCTGACTGATGTCTCTCTCTCATTGATGTTTCTAGCTCTCTGTCCCTTCCCCTTCCTCTCTGTAAAAAATCAAGAAAATATATTAAAAAAACAAAAAACAAAACAGTGTCTGGCAAGTAGAAAAAATATGCTCCATTAAAAAAAAAAAGTGACAGAGAAACCAGTGAGCAAATGTTGGAAAAATGGCGCCAAAAGACTTGCTCAATGCAGGATTGCCACAAACTTCCATTTGTAAAAAAAATGCAGAATCTGTGAAGTGTAGAAAAATGAGGTATGCTCGTACTCTGTATGCTGGGGTGATGAGGTTATTCAGAAAACCGGCATTGTAATTTAGAGACTGACAGCAAAACAAGATCACTGTGACTCAGGCAAATATTTAATTAGCAATTATTAGAGCTTTAGAATAGCCTTACCCATTCCATTTTTTTCAAACTCAAAATAACTTGTACTTTTGAGCTACGCTCTGCCTAACAGTCAGAGGAAGGGCAAAGGTACATTTGCCAGGACAGGAGGGCATACTCACCCATTTTGCCGTCTTCTACAAAAAGCACATTGAGTGGGATGAGGCAGCTGAAGTAGAAGACATCAATATTGTTTTTCACAGCTACCTGCCGGGAAAGAACAAGGGAAAATGAGAACATCTTAGGAAGCCAGAATGCAGAAAAGAACACTTCTGTGTCTTGCAATATATCACCCTACTTCCTTTCTCCTTTAGACAGAGCAGGACTCCTCAAATCAAGACACACCGGCCCATACATCACAAAGCACATCCTTACTCATGGCACTGTTAGAGGGAGTACTGTGACAACCTGCAACACTACCTCTCTCTGGGGAGGAACTCCAGGGGGGAATGAATTCAGGGCACAAGTTCCATACCCATAATATTCTGTTTAATTATTCCTTTGTTTCTATGGTTATTAACAGTAGCTGCTGCTACTATCCACCTATTGATATAATTTCTAATACTAATCATTACCATCCCAAAGTGGGTGTCACCCTCTTTTCATTTTACAGATGAACTGAGGTTCAGAAAGATGCAGGGTCACACTGCTAGTACACAGAAAAAACAGGCTCCAATGCAATTTGTATGACCCTAAAACCTGATCACCCCCCATCCCAACACACAAATAAGTGGTCATACTGCCCCTTATCCTTTTTTAGATGCTGGTTTTAAAGTTGTTTCTTTTATAAAATCTTATTTCCTAAGTCTTATGGTTGGAAAAGCTTGTGGGTAAATACTGGTAAATCAGATGACTATGAGAAGGAAAAGACTTTGGCCTTGGCCAAGTGGCTTAGTTAACTGGAGCATCATCCTATACACCAAAAAGTTGCAGGTTCCATTCCCAGTCAGGGCACATACGGGAGGCAACTAGTTGATGTTTTATTCCCCTCCCTCCCTTCTCTTTCAAATTAATAAACATATTCTCTGGTGAGGATTAAGAAAAAAAACCCACAAAAAACCTTTGTGCAAGCAAAGAAATGAGTTTTCTTCTCACAATACAAGCTTCCACGGCCCATTCAATTCAGGGCATGCTGTTTATATTTTTCAAAGGTAGTATTTTTATTCAGGGTCAACACTGGTTGGCATATACACTCAGGAACAGGCAGCTTCCAGTGAGGCAGACTATAAGAACCATATACTGTAAGAGGGGAGAGGAGGAGGAGAATCACTTTAAACCACCACTTCCCACTGGTTTCTGTCATTAGTGACTTCCCTGTTCATGCTCTTGGCACTGCGGGAAAACATTTCTCTGGGAAGTTCTATAATCAGTAACCACGCCTATTTCTCTTTCATTTTGCTCTAAGAAAACAAGAGTAGGGAGAGTGTCTATCTAGCACCATTATATCCCCACCCCCAACACTGTTCTTTGGGGGGACAAATGCCCACACCTATCTATTCATCAAACTTTGGCTATGAGCTCCAAATATCCTCTTTCCAAAGACTTCTAGTTCTTTTACATTTATTATCTTCCCAACCTTAATTAGTACTTTTATTTCCTCCTCCATAGTTTGGTTATGTCTACTTGACAGTCTTTCTGTTTTCTCTTCCAGAAGAATCCATCAATTACTTTCCTTGTAACTTGTGTGTGTTACAAAAAATGATTTTAAATGTGATAATGTTACATGTAATAAACACCAATTATTCAAGAAAAAATGATCTTACATATATTATATGCAATAAACATTAATATTTCAGGGATGAAATATTAAGTATAATAATATTAAATTTTAAGTATAAATTTTAAATTTTAAGTATAATAATATTACCAAAACTGTACTAACATAGTTTATCACAAAAGTTGTAGGAAATATTAAAAATCTGCAAATAGCTGGATTCTCAAAAGTTTGAGAATGCTGATTATAAGTGGAAAAACTAACCTTAGGAAAAGAGGGACTTTTGATACTTCAGATGTGCTACAGTACCACTTCAAAAAACTTATACCAGCGTGGGCTTCTGGGAAAGAGGCACTTTCTAATTAATACTTAGCACTGAAAGGAGGAGGACTCATTTCAAGTAAGGGTACCAAGAGGATAGAGGAGCGCCAGGCTCTCTAAAGGACATTTAGAGGTGTGAACTGGGGTGGTATAGGTGGGATAATGTGGTTACATGAAGGTCTTATGTGAAATGTAAGTGATTATCTACTAATATCC
Source organism: Lasiurus borealis (assembly GCA_004026805.1). Classification (NCBI taxonomy): domain Eukaryota; kingdom Metazoa; phylum Chordata; class Mammalia; order Chiroptera; family Vespertilionidae; genus Lasiurus; species Lasiurus borealis. Next base: position 90,520 of record PVJN01002445.1, on the reverse strand, counting down.
TTGGATATAAAGAAGTCGTTTTCCACAAAGTGCTATTCATTCAAATATTTATGTTTACTATGTCCTAACCATATGATATATAAAGAATACAGAAAAGATAATCCTTGTTCTCCCTGGAATAATATTGATGGTACTTAACCAAAAACTTGGATATCTTGTTGTGAGGGAATCCATATTCCAATTGGAGTTCTTTAGCAACGAAACGGACATAAAAAGCCCCTCTCGATTGGGTTAGCAATGCTAAATTATTCTGCCTGAGGACACTTTTAATACAAAGACGAAAGCTGTGGACCCTCTTTTTGAAAAACTGCGTGCACCATTTGACATACAGTTTCAGGGTTCCTGGACTTCTGTTCTAGAATAATTCTGAGAAGCCGGGAAAAGCAGAAACAATGGACACAGTAGTTCAGAACATGAACTTGGGAACCAGATCAGACGTGATTTCAAATTCTGACTCTTGTCACTGGTTGTGTGATTTTGGGCAAGTAGTACCCAGCTCAGTTTCCTGCCTGTAGAATGGAGATAACAATAGTACTGAATGCATGGCTTATTATAAAATAATGGGTTAATATTTGCAAAACGCTTAGAATGGTGCTTTAAAATAAGTACTATAACAAACGTTTGTTAAGGAAAATTCCCGGTCTTCTGTCTTACTGTTTTTACTTGGAATTCTTCATAATTAAGGATAATCGTATTAGACTTAGTGGACATATTACACATGCTCAAATGTAGCACTACTACTATGCTAAGAGATGGGAAGAGATAAAAAGGCTTATTAGCAAATGGTTAGCTTAATGCCTCTTCTTGCTACTGTGCCCTTAGTAAAACATCATCTTTTGACAAGATCAACTGCACACAGATCACTCTTTGGGAGAAAGCGTTTCAGCTCTTTTCCATTAGTTTTTTAAAATCTGCATTTGCAGCTCTCGAACTTTTACTCTTGGCTAGAACTGCATCTCAAGAATATATATGGTTCTCTTGGATCTGGTCCCTGCCTACCTCTCTAGTCCATCTCCTTAACTTCAACCCCATCAAAATTACTTCCTGTTCCTCTAATACCGAAACTCATAGCCCTGTACCTCTTTACCTGTTGTTTTTTCTACTTTATTAAGAAGTTTTAGCTATCTGGAATATATGTAATCTTTTGTACAAATTTTTATTTATTGATTTGAGTGAGAGAGAGATTTGTTTTATCATCTATTTATGCATTCGTTGGTTGATTATTGTATATGCCTTGACCAGGGATTGAACCCATAACCTGGGATGATGCTTTAAACAACTGAGCTACATGGCCAGGGTAATCCTAAATTCAGTTCAAGCCTGAGATTTCTCAGGATAGCTCTTATGCTTCCCCGTACAGCACGCAGTGCACACACGTCCAATGCAGCACACTACAGGTTAGTAACTAACTTTACACCTGCTTCCCCTGAACACGATGAGCTCCGAGTGCAGGGGCTCTCATTTTTCACCAGGACACTACTGACTCAATGAACATCCGTGGCATGAAGTTAAGGTGAAGATGTCGAGCAAATGGAATTAAATATTCATTTCTCATCCTTTTTTTCTACCTCTACATCATTTATCTGCATAACATAATCCCAACATCTCTCTCCTTACATAAATTGATACTGAATGAAGCAGAGATAAAGTGATATGTGGGCTCTTTTAGTTTCAAATCATTCAGCTAAAATAACATCTATAAGCTAAGAAAGAATAATGTATGTATGCACAAAAAATACTAGATTCTCCAAGGATATGCCAACCACTCCTCAGGAATTAAGGCATAAAAAAATCAAAGGGACACAATATGAAACCAGTTTGATTCAATCCAAATGGCAGTTACGTACTTTTAAAGAGAACTAAGTCAGCCGAAACCAGTTTGGCTCAGTGGATAGAGCATCGGCCTGTGGATTGAAAGGTCCCAGGTTCGATTCCGGTCAAGGGCATGTCCCTTGGTTGTGGGCACATCCCCAGTAGGGGGTGTACAGGAGGCAGCTAATAGATGTTTTCTCTCTCATCGATGTTTCTAACTCTCTATCCCTCTCCCTTCTTCTCTGTAAAAAATCAATAAGATATATTTAAAAAGAGAGAGAGAGAGAGAGAGAGAAACTAAGTCAACCTTAAAGAGTATGATTTTGATTGCTTTGGAAGTAGGAGGGAGGTTTATTATTTTTTTTTAAATGAACTATCCTAACAGTACAGAATAGAAACACACAAACCCAGACAAGTTGGGAAACTATTTCCCGAGAGCTTTAACATCAATACCCACCTTGCCTGTAAGATATCAATTATCACATTTATATCCAACTGCCTACTTAGTATGTTTAGATAGTATCTCAAATGAACATTTCCGAAAACGAATTCCTGCTCTCTCCTCCTCATCCTTAAAATAACCTGTGTCTTTCCAAACTCAGTAAATGGAATACTGCAAAGCCTTTTAATGGTCTCCCAGCTTCTGTACTTATCTTCCCGACTCCGTACACCTACCTTCCTCAGTCTATTCTTGACACAGCAGCCGGAGTGAACTTAAAATGTAGGTCAGCTCACAAATACTTCTCTGCTCAACCCTCCCATGACTCCCATCTCACTCGGAATAAAAATTAAAGTTACAATTGCCTGTAATCTGATCCTTACTGCCTCCGATGCTATGTGCTATGACTCTTCTCATGCTCACTCCATGTCAGCCCCACTCCTCTCTTGTGGCTTTTTGCATTTGCTGTTCCTTTGTCTGGCAGTCTCTTCCTTCAGTAATATGCATGGCTCATTCCTAGCCTCCGTTAGGTTTTTACTTTTATTGAATACTAGAGGCCCAGCGCATGAATTCGTGCACTAGTGGGGTCCCTTGGCCTGGCCTGCGGGATTGGGCCAAAACTGGCTCTCAGACATGCCCTGAGGGGTCCCAGATTTCGAGAGGATGGAGGCCAGGCAGAGGAAACCTACTGATGCATGACTGGGTTCGGGAAGATATGCAAGAAGTTGGTCAGCACGGGAGGGACCGCAGGAGGGCTCTACAGCCAGACCCCAGCAGCAAGCTAACCTACTGATAGGCGCATCTGCCTCCTGGTGGTCAGTGCACACCATAGTGAGTGGTTGAGCAGCCTTTGCATATCATTAGCATATTACACTCTGATTGGTTGAACGGCTGACCAGGTGACTGGACACTTAGCATATTAGGCTTTTATTATATGGGAGGATTATCTTTTCAGGTAGCTCTTAGATGACCAACATATTTATAAAATCACAACACTCAATCTCCAATTCTAGGACTCCCCACTTCAATCTCTGCTTCATTTTTCTCCATTGCCCTCATCTGACATACCATTTTACTAATTTGTTGGCTTATTGCCTGTCCCCCACGCCATGTGCCCCACCTCCAGTAGAATATGAATTCTATAAGGAAGAGATTTTTGCCTCTTTTTCACTCTGTATTCTCAGTTTCTTGATCAGGAACTGGCACTCATATTGAGCAGAAGTACTCAATTAAAAAAATAATGATTGTAAAATATACTATTCAAAGTTCTGAACAAACATTTAGGTTTAGTTACGATATAAACTTGTTCTAAAGTTTTCAAAAGAACAGCACTCTCAAGTTTTTTCTAGTCTCTATCCCTTAACAGGAGAGGAAAGTATACATACATCCTGGGGTAAAGGTGGGAAGACAGGTCAGGATTAAAAGTATAATACTAAGTAGCCCATCATAAAAATTTATTTGAAGTTTCATGCTATTCCATAGTGCATCTACATATGTTAATATAAAAATGTATTTCTCCTTTACCTTTTGAGTAAAACGGATGCTCCAGAAAAATCTGTCGTGTGTATTCTTCATCTTCAGGTACCTCCTTAGCAGTGCATTTTTAAAAACTGTGGGTCATTCCCCAGCTTGGGTTGGAACAGTGGTCAGCAAACTGCGGCTTGCGAGCCACATGTGGCTCAGGATACATGGTTTGCCGCTCTGTTGACTAATGAGTTTGCTGACCACTGTCATATACTGCCCTTTACCGCTTTGCACACAATATGCCACAATTGCCTAATCTTCACAGTTTCCAGCTACGTGGTAACATTTAGTCTAGTCCAGTGGTCAGCAAACTCATTAGTCAACAGAGCGGCAAACCGCGGCTCAGGAGCCACATGTGTTGCCGACCACTGTGTTGGAGCATCCTCCCATACTCCAAAAAGTTGCAGGTTCGATCCCAAGTTGGGGCATATACATAGGTTGTAGGTTTGACCCCTGGCCAGGGTGCATATGGGAGGCAACCAATTGATGTTTCTCTTTCTCCCTGGTTCCTTTCACTCTAAAAGTAACTAAGCATTGACCTATGAACCAGGAGGTCACAGTTTGATTCCTGGTCAGGGCACATTCTAGGGTTGCAGGCTTGATCCCGTGTGGGGCGTTGCAGGTGGCAGCATATGAATGATTTCTCTCTCATCATTGATGTTTCTATTTCTCTCTGTCTCTCCCTTTCTCTCTGAAATAAAAGATGTTAAAAAATAAAAGCAATAAACATATCCTTGGGTGAGGATTAAAAAATCAATAACAACTGTGGGTCACAACCAAATGGTGGTTCTTAAAATTAATTTAGTGGTCTGGAACTGGCATCACAAATAGAATAGAAAATATCATAATGTATTTCATGAAGAGCAATGTTTCCTGAAAGTGTTTCAGTTTTATGTATGTGTGTATATATAAGATGTAAAATATACTTTTTACTGTTAAGTTGTAGTCAATAAGTATAAAATCCATTAATACTACTCATACATCAAATTAAAAGCGGTTTGCCTCTCTGTTAACTAATGAGTTTGCTGAAGAAATGGGTTCAATGAGTTAAGGGACAGAATATACACCTGGGCTTCTGCTTTGAAGATGCCTAAAGCAGACCACACAGATGGTACCAAAAAGCAGATTATCTAATACTATGTTCCTTTGATCTGTTACGTGCAACACGTGGCCATAACAATATTAATTTGCCTCACATGGACATCAATAGGAAGAGCAAACAGAAATGGTTCTGAGGCGCTTTGAAAACACAAAAGGAAGCTATAAATGCTTAAGAATAATAATGACTTTAAAGTTACTTTCGGTGGCTGCTGGGAAAAGAGCAGCCTGTCAGCTTCAGCCTGTAACCAGCAATTAGTTTCTTTTTTCTTCCCAGAGCATGGGAAGCCTGCTGCAGTAGCTGCAGCCCCTTTATGGTGGCACAGCTGGAGACAAACAGGCTAAATTAATATTCTAACCTTGTTCCAGTGCACTCAAAAGTACTATAAAAAGGTACTAGATGAACTCGGTCTGCACTCTGCCAAATGCAGCCTCTCACCACAGATAACCACAGGAGGCACAGCCACAAGAAAAGCCGAGGCAAGTGGCACACAGCTCACCTTGGAGAGTATATCATCTACTCTTCCATGATGTCACTTGTGACCTTTCCAAGTCTCTGAAGAATATTGTTCTTTTATTCTCGCTCGCTGCTTAGCTTTTGGAAGGATTATTTACAGGCTGGTTCAACCTAAGACCAGGCAGTGATGCTGCCCATTTCCATTTCTCTGAGAAAGGATAGTTCCGATGGGTTTCCAGCTCCATGCCAACGAGTCAATAGATCCTAGGGCAGTGGTTGGCAAACCGCAGCTTGCAAGCTGCAGTTTGTCGCTCTGTTGACTAATGAGTTTGCCGACCACTGACCTAAGGGAATGGCTCTAAGGGACAGGTTTTTAATGACACTGACTCCAACTGTGTGATAAATAGCATCTGAGACTCAAGCAGCCGTGGCTTTCTGCTAGCTACTGGAGTTAAATCTACCTGTTCTGTTTCTAGTCAATGCCAAAGAGACCTGCCATCTTTAGGTTAAATATGGTCTCCCATTTCAAACCCCCCTAAAGACCCGTGAGAAAGCCAGGGTGGCCAGAGTGGAGGAAGTGGGGGAGCAGCAGGTGAAGTCAATGAGGTACGGCATGGCTGGATTTCATAGGGCTCTATGGACCATCGTTAGAATTTTGGTTTTTCTGCTTAGAAAAATGTCAGCACAAGCTCTTCCAGAGTGGCAATGTAAACCTCAGTATACACAGCAGTGGTATTGCCTAGAACCACGGTCAGTAAACTTTGGCTCACGAGCCACATGCGGCTCTTTGGCTCCTTGAGTGTGGCTCTTCCACAAAATACCATGGCCTGGGTGAGTCTATTTTGAAGAAGTGGCGTTAGAAGAAGTTTAAGTTTAAAAAATTTGGCTCTCAAAAGAAATTTCAATCGTTGTACTGCTGATATTTGGCTCTGTTGACCAGAGTTTGCCGACCACTGGCCTGGAAATACACAGCTGTCACAAACTCTGATAGGACACACTTATGTGGAGAGGGTCACTGGCAGCTGTGTGCCTCACAAGGAACCGAGGTCAAGGGAAAAGAATGCTAAGATGTATTGTATCTGTTCCTGCTCCAGGTAGTTTCCTCGTTTTTAAAAAGTTTTCTATGTTAGGCAAAATATAGCAGAAAGCTACAGCAAATGTACATGTAATCTCTTTCGGCCTGTACAGAACCCATTTGCCATACTATACCGACAACATGGTTACAAACCCCAAATTACCTCTTCTTCCAGAAGTCTACAACAGAATTACTGTATAGTTTCAGTTGTTAGAAATAAACAGCACTTTTTCACAGGCCTTTCAGTCTGCCTGACAAATTCCTAAAAACGTAAGGTCTTACCTTAAACAGGTTTTGCCAGACCTGAATGGGCTCTAAACCTTAAGGCATCAATCTCTATTTTTCCCCCTTTAATGAATTTTGTTTTTTCTGCTGAGAAAAATATCCTTTGACCTGGGTTCCTTGTGAGGCACACAGCTCCTAGCGACCCTCTCCACATAGGTATGTCCTATCAGAGTTTGTGTACCTTGATAGGACTGGCTGATGTGGCCTTTAGCTGCTGTTTTTTGCACGTTAGAATACTATTCACATTAACAATATGAACTGTTTGCTGTGTAGGGCTTATTTGTAAACTTAAAAATACACTTCATATATACTGTACTGAGTCATAAAATGGTGAAGACAGAACTAGTAAACTACCAGTTAAAGTGACTGGCTATTCCACACCCCAAAGTGGTATGTCTTAGGACAAAAGACCCAAGGAAACTCAATAGAAAAACAGACCTCTGTAATAAGAATGAATCAACACTATTAATTTTAAAATCCTAGCGTAACACTGATTTAAAACCTAATATAGGTTCTAAATTATAAGGATACAGTCTCAGATGAGTTAACAGCAAGTCAGAAATCAAATAGATTCACAGGTGTGCCTAGTGGACAGAAGAAGAGCATGTAGCAACCAAGATGATTAGGTACATGGCAGGACACTGTGCAGAGATGTGACAGAAATTACTGTTAGGACACAGTGCGAGCTATGCAACTGATAAGTTCTGTGCTTTCATATTCGGAGTATATGACTTCCAAAGTCCCTGCCACGAAACTAAGGAGTATCATTCATTTTCACAGTTAAAAAAAAAAAATTAAATTAAACAGTATGTTCCTTAGTTTCCAAACTGTAACTGATACTAAATACATTTACTAGTTTTCCTTCTAACTGGTTTTTATTAAAATAGAATAAATGGACATTTGCAGTACATACAAATAAATGTCCTTCCACAAATTTAGGCTTTCCTGAAGTGGAATAAAAATGAAAAAAGAAAAAATTCAGATTGAGTATATTTTCATTATAGGCCCACCTGAATGATTTTCAGGCCCCATCAACTTTCACTCAGACAGAAACTTGTCTATAAAACTCCAGCTTTAAAAAGAGGATCTACAGATAGAATTTAAAGATGTATTTCAGTTCAATATAAATGAATTCCTAACAGTTTTAGGAATATTAAATGGGCCATTTTAGGGTATTAAAGCATTAGTATTCTTATAGAAGTTGAGACTTAAATCACTGCTCATCTAGGGCACATTCCATCAGAAATGGTGTTTAAAACAGACATCACACCAGTGTATCACATTGGTTAGAGTGGCACCTTGCGCACCGAAGGGCCTCAGATTCCATTCCTGGTCAAGGGCACGTAATTCAGCTGCTGGTTTGCTTCCTCCCTCCCGTCAGGACGCGTGCAGAAGGCAACCAGTTGATATGTCCTCAGGTGAGGATCAACAACAAAAAATTATCTCTTCCAACCATGAGATATAACTTTGTAAAAAATATTTTGTCTTTTAAAAAAAACATATTTTTATTGACTTCAGAGTGGAAGAGGGAGGGAGGGAAGGATGGATAGAAACATCAATAATGAGAATCTTTGATTGGCTGCCTCCTGCACTACCCACACTGGGGATCGAGCCCACAATCCCTTGACCAGAATCGAACCTGGGACCCTTCTATCCATGGAACCCAACTAGCTTGGGCTTAATATTATGTTTGCACAAAGACTCAAAGGTTTTCTCAAGTTTTACTTTCAAGATGTATGAGCCTCAGTAACATAAAGCATATGCATAATCCCCATATAGAAATTTTGAATAAAGCAAAATTTTCCCTAGCTCACTGAATATAATGCTACAGCAAAATATAAGAGTATACATACTGGTATGTATGAGATAAGGGCATGGTTCTCAGGTGGGCTTCAATCCAGCTCTGGAAAATCCCATTAATTCCGACCTATAATGTACATTGAGACTTTGGGACATCTCCTATTACATAAAGATTATATGGTTGAGTCTATTTTCCAATTATTTATCCAACCAGAAACACAAAATTAAACCAATTTTTCATCATCAACTCTCAACTTACTATCATAATATAAAGTTGGCTGGGATTTTTACAGATGAAAACCCACAAATAACTTTTATTGCTATTAACAGACACATTCGTAAAGAGTTTCAGAAGCAAGTTGAGTGCTGGTTATATTAAGATAAAAGATACTGCCTAGTAGAATCTTGATATCTTGACAAGGATAAGGAGTGTTCTCAAAAACAACAACCAAGTAAGAAATGAAATATTCATATACAAGATACCATGTTTCTCAGGTGAGATTTAAAGGATGTGTTTAAATGACACACACAACAACAGATAAAATTTGAAGTAGAAATCACAGAAGGTAATTTTCTCTTTTGCTTTCGTGGGTAATAAAATGTTTTCATCTTTTATAACCAAAACTCCATTGCCGACATTTGCTAATGGAATATTTCAGGTTGTGTTTTGTCTTTAGGGGTTATTTTCAGCACTGGATCTACCTGTCTGACCTGGGGATCTCTTATAGTTCCCATAAGATCACCACATCAAGGACTCAAACTCTAAGTGGCATGTGTTTCCATAAAAGCAATCCAAGTGCACAGTCCTCAATTGTGAATCTTGAAAGACCAAAGGAGGCTTCAATATTGAACTTGTTTGTCCTGCACAACAGTCAAGAAAAGTCAGCAAATGCCAAGCTGGTTTGCTTCATTATATAGAAGCTCCTGAAAAAGTTTTCCATTTGGAAGCATTTACCAGTTTTTCTGGTACAATAGCTAGAGCTGTGGGCTTTCTGAGTGTGAACGGACATATGTAACACATGAAATATCAGGGACAGGCACCATCTGCAACTCATTTTCTCACAGGTTGGGACTGCAATGTAGGAGGAGTAGCAAGGGACAGAATTTTCTCAGGACCATACACTGGCAAAAAAAAATAAAACACACACACAGACACACACAAAACCCAACACCTTTTGGCTGACAAAGATCTTAAGGATATAAATAAATAGAACTGTAAGATTGTATCCTTTGTAGCTAGCATCTTCAGCACTTTCTGCCCTAGTCATTCAAAGGTTAAATAAATAGAACTGATGAAATACTGCTTTGTTTTAGAAGAGTTATTCAAAGAAAAAGGCCGAGACATTATTTCTTTTCCCTAATATTTATCCCCTTATTATACAACACTTATGTAGGGTTTAAAGATGATAGGTAGATAGACAGAAAGGTAACAAAAACTATATATAGAAAAGGACCAATACTTTTTTTTTTTTTTAAATATACTGGTTTTGGGTGTACAGCTTAGTGATTAGGCAATCATATACTTTACATAGTGTCCCCCCTCCATATTTCTAGTACCTCAACTGACACCAATACATAGTTATCACAATAACTGTATTATCCACTCTTTGCTTATTTCCCCGTGACTATTCTGTAGCTACAAATTTGTGCTTGTTAGTCCCTTCACTTCTTTCACCCAGTGTCCGAACCCCGCTTCCCCTCTGACAACCACCAGTTCTCTCCCTGCAACTCGAATTCACAAGGCTTTTTTTTTTTTTTTAAACAACCAACATCAGTAAAGTAGAAAAAACTTCATAGGTTCCAATCTCTATTAAGTATTTAATTTGTGTCTCTAAGGTATAATCTATTTTACATTTTAAGAGGAAACAGTGTCTTTTTAACTTTTCATTAGTGTTTCAAACAGATTATAAGCCAACAAGTAGTCTGATGAACATTTTAAAGAAAAGTGTGTTTACTGTCACATTAAAGTTCTGGAAGCTGGGTTTGATTTACTTGCCCCGTATACAGATATCAAATTAGCCAAAACACAAAGCAAATTAGCCAAAATATCATTTTCTCAACCCCCAGATATTCCCTTTCCCCCACCACGATTTTATAGTCTGGAGTACTAAAAAAGTACTAACTTTTCCTACATGAGCTCTTAAATTTAAACATGATGCAAATACAATGTTTAAATACTAACCAATCTTAATTTGGCTTTATCTGGGTGGAAGATTTGATTCTGTTTGTTCATACTGGGATAAGGGGAGAACGGAAGTGAAATCTAAAGTTACCCACCTACCTTAAGCTAATCATTAGTTGCAACTTCCATCAGCAGACATTAAATAGAGCTGCTTATAGTGGGAAAAAGTTTCTCTCTTTTCAAGTTTTTTGCTTATTTTCTCCACTGGGAAATCCCAATTAAGGAGAAAATAGCCATAATTATGACATTCCCTAAAAGAGGAGAATCCATGAGAAAAACATGATCAGCAGTTGACTAAAGATGGAATTATATTTCCTAGAGAGGTTGAGATGCTTTATTACATTCCACTTAGCTTGAACATGTTTAAGTTAGCTTTTTATAAAGGCAGATTTGTAAAAAATGAAAACTTTTGAGGTAGGGGTTTGAACTAAGAGTCAAAGTCTATTATAAAGGTTTCTACTTGGGAAGTTCATTTAATTGAATCTGAAATGCAAATGCAAATAGGAAAGCAAACTGACATTCATTTATTTTTTTTTAAGAGCAGAAAATTTGCCCTGGTTTCTGTGACCCAGATTCCATTTCTTATTTCTGAAGAAAAGCATTCTGCACTCATGCTGACTGTCCTCAATATTAGGCTAGAGGCTCTCTGGGCCACCAGGAGGTTAGATCTCAATAAAAGGAAAGCAGATGCAGATTTGGGTTAGTTATTTACTTCAGGATTCTGTGCTGGAAAAGCCCCTTAAACACTTTACTTGCATCATAGTAATAGCCAGTTCCGTCTGCACGGTAATCCTTGTTCTATTCTTCTAGTCTGAGCCAAGTTATAATGTGACTCACCAACCTTCATTCTAAATCACTATGCCCTTTGCTGAAGAAAAGGCAAGTCAATGACTGCAGCAACAAGGTAGTTAATGAACTGGCAACAAGCTTGTCTGCTGCTATTTAAACTACTGAGAAACATTAGTTTTAACTTCAAGCATTTTTCCTTTGATGTCTCACCACCAGTTCTAATATTTCACACTGGTATTTCCACAAGAGTAAGCAATGGAATCCCACCTGTCTTGACTGGAAAGTGGAAGGTTGGTATTTTTCTTTAATTATTTTAAACCAACTGTATAGTCTCACTCAGACTATTCTATCATTTCAAGTTCTTGGTAGGATGGGAATACCAATCCTCTTTGCTGAGTTTTCAGATTATCCTTCACAAGGCATCTTTTTAGGCTGGCCTTTGAATGATAGTGATGCAAGATGGCAGCCACCGTGGGCTGAGACAAATTTTTTTGTTTGTTAATCCTCACCTGAGGACATTTTTCATTGATTTTTTTCAGAGAGACTGAAAGGGAAAGGAAGAGACAGATAGAAACATCGATGTGAGAGGAACACATCGATTAGTTGCCTCACACAAACACCCCAACTGGAGCAGGGATTGAACCTGCAACTCTTCAGAGGATCTTGTAGATCTGATAAAGTTCTAAACTCCTCTAAGATTCTACTACCCTTACCATAAATATGTGTTAACAATGGATATTTAAATCTAGATAGCTAACTATACATGGTTGTATGTTTAATAATAACCTCCACATGATTCTCTATTGAAATTTTTAAAAATATATTTGTATTGATTTCAGAGAGGAAAGGAGGAGAGAGATAGCGACATCAATGATGCGAGAATCATTGATTGGCTGTCTCTGGCATGCCCCCTACTGGGGATTGAGCCCATAATCCGGACATGTGCCATTGATAGGTATCAAACACAGGACCTTTGAGTCCACAGGCTGACTAGCTAGGGTGAAATCTATCTATCTATCTATCTATCTATCTATCTATCTATCTATCTATTTATCTATCTATCTATCATAGTATCTAAAAGTCTAAACAACCGTTATAAATGAACGACTGGAACAACTGACCAGTCACTATGATGCGCACTGACCACTAGGGTGCAGATGTTCAATGCAGGAACTGCCCCCTAGTGGTCAGTGAACTCCCACAGTCAGCCAACCTCCCCTGATCCCTCCCCGTGGCCAGCCAACTTCTCGCAACTGGGCAACTGGGCAAGCTGGCCCTGATCAGCCCTGATCGCTGGCCAGGCCGAGGGACACCATTCATGCAGGAATTTCGTGCACCAAGCCTCTGGTTTTTATATAAATGACACTCAAATCTGCTATGTAAGTTTTAAGAACAAAAAGTTTGTAAAAACTATCTTTAAAAGTTTCTATATGTCTGAGTAAAAGAGTAACTTTCCATGTCAATGCATGACTTTTAAAAAATAATAAAATAGTTTCTCATAGAGTTATTACATATTTGATTCCATGATCAAATGTAATATAAATTATATATATACACACACATAATAAAATAAAATTGGCAAGATATCAACTTGTACCCTGAGTGAAGTAAAACTCGAACCTGTAGGTTATTCAGAGGTTCCATCTTCATGACTGGACCCAAGGTGTTGAGAGGCAGGGAGACATCAATGCTCTGGTTTGGCATCAGTGGTGTATGGATGGCCAGAGGAGTGCTAGGGATGACGCCAAAGCTAGGAGAGAGGGTAAAGAAATTCTAGAAGTTAATCAGTTGCATCATTGTGTTTCGATGGCTTTTTACTCCACTTGAAGGAACATAATTTTTTAACATTAAATGAAGAAATAGTAAGATGCAAGATGATCAAGTCAAATTTATTATAACACTGGTTACAAGATAACTTCTGTTTTCTATTAAATGAATTTAAGTAAGGATAAACAGTCATAGGACAGAATTGGTTTGCTATTGCTCTGATTCTGAAAGTTTCTCATGTTTATCACATCATGAGAGACAAATTGTTAATATCTTTTTAAAAATACATCTTTCGCCGGGTCCGGTTTGGCTCAGTGGATGGAGCGTTGGCCTGCGGACTGGGGGGTCCCAAGTTTGATTCAGGTCGGGGCATGTGCCTTGGTTGCGGGCACTTCCCCAGTGGGTGGTATGGAGGAGGCAGCTCATGGATGTTTCTCTCTTATCAATATTTCTGGCTCTCTATCTCTCTCCCTTCCTCTTTATAAAGAATCAATAAAATATATTTTTTAAAAAATACATCTTTCCTTAGATAATCCTTCAGAGAGAAAAGACTGAAAAATAACCCCCTATAAAGTACAATAAATTTATATTATTTCACTAGCTTGATAACCTGCCTGATCAGTCCAGAGAATTTACTGATAACTCTTATTTTCTTTCTTTTTTGTTCACTTATGTAGGACAAAATCATTAGAAAAGAGACAGTCTACGTATAGCAAAAAATTAGATTGACTTACACATTCCAAATGGCGAGGATAAGTTGTAGTTCCAAATCTGGCACTTTCTAAGACTAAGGCTGACAGTGAATATAGTACCCATCAGTACTGCTGGGTCACATGGTAAGTGTAAGAATTCCAGCTGTTCCAGATCCTTAATAATTTTAGCCATATATATATATATATATATATATATATATATATACACACACACATACATACACACACACACACACACATATATATATATATATATACACACACACATATATATATAGCAATATTATGTTTTAATTTGCATTTCCCAGAATGACTAATTATATGAATATTTTTACATAAGCTTGTTCATTCTTTATCTTCTTTGGGGAGGTATTTGCTTAAATCTTTCCTCCTCTTTTTTAATTGTCTTGTTATGAAAGAGTAAAATTCCTTCTTTCTTTCTTTGTTATCGATTTTAGAGAGAGAAAGGGAGAGGGACAGAGAGATAGAAACATTGATGAGAAACATTTTGCTCTTTTGATCTTGCTCTTGTGATCAACTAACTATCAGTAGTCAATATTGGTATAGAAACATGGCAGCAGCTTAGTTCTAAATCTTCCAATTGCTCCTCTTGGAAATGATACAAAGGAGAGGAAAATTCCCTACAAATCTACAACTTCCCCTTCTGCAAACTCCAAACAATTTTTAAGTGTGGCCTCAGCACATAGATCAGCAGAACTGGTGAGAGAAGCTCTGAAGGTGCAGCAGGGAGGTCCAGGGAGTCCTGAGGCCTCAGAGACTGACTGTAAATATCCATTCTCAGAAAAGAACCCCATTCCTAGTGTCAAGTGCTGTTAGTAGGACTAAATTTAAACATAAGAGATGAAGAGAAGAAAGTAAAAAAAAAAAAAGTCCCCAGGGGGACTTGGGGTGATGGTGGTAGTGACAGAGCTAAAAAATACCACCTTTCGTCCTAGCCTCTTTGGCTCAGTGACTAGAGCCTTAGCCTGTGGACTGAAGGATCTGAGATTGGATTCAGATCAAGGGCGCATGCCCAGGTTGTAGGCTAGATCCCTAATAGGGGACTTGTAGGAGACAGCCAATCGGTGATTCTCTCTCATCACTGATGTTTTTTAATCTCTCTCCCCCTCTTTTATCCTCTCTGTAATTAATAATCAATATATATATATATATATATATATATATATATATATATATATATAGCACCACCTTTCAAAGGGAAAACAAATACTCTGAAGACAGTGCTATGTTCCTTGGAGACAGAGACCAGTAAAAGAATGTACAGTGCTTAGGACAAAAATAAAAGTTCTTGAATCAAGTCAGGTTCTGAGAGGCAAAGAAGACGTGGCTACACCATAGCAAAGGAAGGAGAGCTCTTGGGCAGCAGAGCCTAAACCACTACCCTGGGCTTATCTTCCTTTTCTACCATAACTCGGGATAATAGCTAGTCCTGCAAATTCTAACTCATTCAAATATGAGTATCAAAATGGTATAGCCGAAACCGGTTTGGCTCAGTGTATAGAGCATCCACCTGCAGACTGAAAGGTCCTGGGTTCGATTCCAGTCAAGGGCATGTATCCTGGTTGCGGGCACATCCCCAGTAGGGGGCGTGCAGGAGGTGGCTTATTGATGTCTCTCTCCCATCGATGTTTCTGGCTCTCTATCTCTCTATCTCTCTCCCTTCCTCTCTGTAAAAAATCAATAAAATATATTTAAAAAAAAAAAAGGCATAAACACAGACCTATTCAAAGACACTATTCTTAAAAACTGGAAAAACAGCAGTACAACTTCCTTCTTGACAAGCAAAACATACTTGAAAATAATCTGCCCGAGGAGAAACCAAGATGGTGGCATAGGTGAACACCTAAACTGCTATCTCGCACAACAACTTCAAAACTACAGCTAAAGACAGAACAGACATCATCCAGAACCACAGGAAAGCTGGATGAGTAGAAATTCTACAACTAGAAGGAGAGGGGCTCACAGAGACTCAGAGGAGCTGCAAAAAGCTGAGGTACAGAGACACGCTCATGGAGAGGATGGGCAGAGAAGGGTCTGCCTGGCTTCCTCTAGTGGGAGGGAGACAGAAAATCCCAACTGCATTGAACCCCACTTCTGACTGCACTGAACCCAATTTTGGGCGAGACTCATACAGGCGAGTCTGGACTGATGTGAAAAGAAAGGAGTGTAGAGAAACTTAGGAGAGCTGTGGAAGACAGAGGTCTGGGGGCGTGCAGAAGTGTGCACACAGAGCACGGACTGTTGACTGTTTTGCTGGCTTTCTCTAGCGGGAGGAAAACAGAACCTCCCAACAGCACTGAAATCCAGGTCTGACTTCAATGAACCCCAGTTTCGGGTGAGATACTGGGGACCCAGACTCATACGGGTCCCTAGAGCACACGAAAATTCAGGGGAACTAGAAAGGCAGAGGTCTGGAGGCTTGCATGCACAAAAAGCAGAGGTCGGTAGCAAGCGCGCATGCACACAGAGCGGGCTGCAGCGATTACCCAGAGGCACTGAGACCCACGGGTTGCCGTGTCTCAGCCCTGAGATTCCACCACAACCAAGCCCAGCACAGAGGCTGTTGCAATACTGCAAGTCTTAAGGCTCAGACCAGCACAGGAGTTCTCTGGGCACAGACACAGCTGATTATCAGAACCAATTGGCTTGGAGGTCAATTCCCCCCAGTGATACCAACAATCAAGAATTAACTACAAGAAGATTGTCCATACAGTACACAAAGGGGTACACTAAGAGTGTTCACCTCAGGTAACTGAGGAGGCAGAGCTACTGGGCCTAATAGGATACCTAGCACACAAAGCTACTCTACCAACTTGGAGACAAAAGAACAGATCACAAACAAAAGAAATGGAGGAAAATAACGACTGGATATAGAGTTCAAAACCACGGTTATAAGATTTTTAAAGAATTTCTTAGAAAAAAATGGACAAATTCAGCAAGACCCAAAGAGATGAAAAAGGACCAACTAGAAATTAAACATACGCTGACTGAAATAAAAAATATTATACAGAGACTTAACAGCAGACTAGAGGAATGCAAGAATCAAGTCAAAGATCTGAAATACAAAGAAGCAGAAAATACTCAATTGGAAAAGCAAAAAGCAAAAAGAATCCAAAAATGTGAAGATGGTGTAGAAGCCTCTGGGACAACTTCAAGTATACCAATATCAGAATTATGGGGAGGCCAGAAGAAGAGAGAGAGCAAGATAATGAAAACTTATTTGAAGAAATAATGACTGAAAACTTTCCCCACCTGGTGAAAGAAATAGACTTAAAAGTCCAGGAAGTGCACAGAACCACAAGAGATATAGTATAATTGGTCTTTCTTTGTCTGGAAATAAGCACAAATTCAAGACAAAACCAAAAGTGAAAGGGTAAAATTTAGAAATAATACAATTTACAAAATGATTGAAAGAGAGAGCAAGAGTGTGGAAAGAGAGCAAGTTGGCCTCATCTGTCATAACTAAAGGTCAAAGATAAATCAAGTATAGAAATTTAAGCATACCTAAGAGTATAAAAGTCAATCCAAAGGCAGTACTAATGACATTAAGTAATGGGGGAGAAGATAAAGGTGATAGTAGGAAATTAATAGACTACAGAAAGCAGAGATTACGGGTATTTTATGAAGGAAAAAGTGTAACTATCAGAACCCAAAATAAAAACTTTCTAAGCATCATACTATTTAAAAAAGCAAAAGCAAAGACAAATAGGACTGAAAGTGTGAAGGTAGACAATGCAGATTGCCTTTATTACAATATATTTTCCCAATAGTTTTGGCCTTGGACACGGCCAGCTCCCTTAAAAGTGACTGGAAATATAACTGGTCTTGACAGAAAACACACACAGATTTTCTAGATCCTTAAGTGATTTCTAATGTGCCAAGCTTTTTTAAAAAAATATATTTTATTGATTTTTTACAGAGAGGAAGGGAAAGGAACAGAGTAAGAAACATCAATAAGCGAGAAACATCAATCAGCTGCCTCCTGCACACCCCCCAATTGGGGATGTGCCCATAACCAAGGTACATGCCCTTGACCAGAATTGAACCCGGGACCTCTCAGTCCCCAGGCTGACGCTCTATCCACTGAGCCAAACCGGTTAGGGATAATGTACCAAACTTTCAAATCCAGTTTGTGCCAAATGATAAGATAGTAACTAATGTAAGTTGTTACTGACGAATTTTATTAAATTTATTTTAGAGGTCCAATTACTACTTTGTTAGAAACAAGTTTGAATATCTTGTATTCATGAATAAACAGACCTGCCATCAAAGTCCAACAGCCAGTTTTTTGAATCACATTGGATAAAAATCAGAGATGTCTCAGAACTGTTGGACATCAACATTTTATGTCTTCATGTTCTCCTTATTAAAGCAGAGAGTTCATGCTAAAAGTAGACTGTCAGCCTATATTTAATTACTCAACTAACCAGGTACACTGACTGTCTTCTATATTTTTTTATATCAACCAAAGTCCATTTATCCCCACCAAAATGTGAGCTTTGGACACACATTGGTTTGGTTCACTACTCTAATCTCAGTACCTCAAATGTCTGGCACACAGATGCTAAACAATTATTTATTGAATGACTAAATGGATTTCAATTAAAATTTTCTTAAAAAGTAAACTGTTTTAGTAAAAACATTCTAGTCCTAGAATCCTTTAAGAAGGCATTAAGGTCTGGTTTCCTCTTTCTACAAGAGTGAGTTTCCCATAAAAATTCCCTAGGGCCTTCAGAGTTGAAGTTGACAACCGAATAGATGCACAACAGCCAGCATTTCCTCTACATTTTAGCATTTGTCAACATGAGAATTTCCCCCATCATTAATGGAGCATTCTCTTGTTAGACACAACCAGAATCTAGCTGAGGACACTTATTTCTTACCTATTCTTGTTAAACTGGATTGCAAAGTCTGTCATATGCTGTAGAGCTTTGTTGGTGAAGTTCATTTCCATATAGATGTGCCCCTGACGATGAGTAAATGTTCCAGAAATCTCCAAGCCTTTGGCCTTTACTGCAGGAAGCCAGACCTGAAACACAGTATAGAGCTCAATGAAACTAGCTAAGATTTATCTCGATGCTATTTAAAAAAAATAAAGATGAAATTCCACTTCCTTAGATAATTATAATTTTGTTAGTAGCTTTGGTGAAAGGCTTAAAAGGAAAGACATTGAATCTACTAATGAAAATGCATGTTTATAATCTTTGAAGGCTTTTTTATCACCCTTCTAATAAAAAAATAATATGCAAATTAACCATCACTCTGCTACACAAGCCACTCCTACCAGCCAATCAGGAGCGAGCAAGAGGGAAACTTGGGTTTTCCTGGCGATGGAGGAAGTCAAGCTTTCCTCATATCCTAGCGGGCCCCAGCCTTCACTCAAGGCTTCAAAGTTCCAATTATACAAGATAAATAAATCCCACCAAAAATGGTGGCAGCCACGGAACGGAAGAGAGCAGGAGGCTACAGTTGCCCCAGAGAAGGAGGAAGCCAAGCTTCTGCAGCTCTGGCCTGTGTTGGCCTCTGCTTAAGGCTACAAAGTTTCAATTATAGAAGATAAATAAATCCCAACAGAAATGGTTGCCGCCATGGAGGTAGCAGGAGGATTGGCTCCACTCCAGGCTATGAAGTTTCAATTGTAGAAGATAAATAAATCCCAGATACCATGGCTTCCACTTGGGTTGCCGGGGTGTGTGGCTGGGTTAATTTGCATACGCACTCCTGATTGGCTAGTGAGTGTTGTGAAGGTATGGTCAATTTACATCTTTCTCTTTTATTAGTGTAGATGAAAGTGTTGCTTTACTTACGGCCTTAGGAGCCACATATCCACCATGTACCATGCCTATCCCTGTAGAGAGTTCAAACAGATCATTCAGACCACTGCTGACCACAGCAGGAGTAGGTGAAGGAGCAAAGGTTGCAGGCACTGATGATGGAATGAAGGATTGTCCCACCTGCAGAGAAAAAAAGGGGAGGGGAGCAGATCAAGAAGAACAGATTAATAGCCCTTACAATGTTTCTACATGTTTTAGTAATACTGATAAATCAATAAGAACACACCATAATCACAATTTTATTAGGAGTTGAATTAGTATATTCTTTGTCCTTTTAATCATCATTGATAAGATAAACACTCTTTAGAGGTTCTATCAAGAGAAAGTAATCAGTAGAATTAGAAGTGATCAGTGATCAAGATTTTTTGTTTCCAATTTTAGCTTCCATGATTCTGTGCAAAAGGCCTATAAGTCCCTATAGAAGAAAACTGTTTCTACAGAAAGAAGGAGAAGCATCCAACTTAGACAGCAGATCCTTCCCACTTGGGTCCAGGCAAGTCTTATTTCTCCTTTTAGGCATAAATATCTAGTAGGAAACTCTCCTGTGGGAGGAGGATATTCCCGTCCTCCAAACTAACTTACAAGGAGAGTCTCACTCTGAGCCCAACTGACTCAAGTATTTTAAGATGATACTAGAGAATAAAGGTATTAGCCAGTCGAGATGGGAGGTTCCATTTAGCTCTCTAATGTCAGGAAAACAAAGATCTGTGTAAACACCAGAGCACCAATCCCTAAAGATGCCTCTACACCAAATGTGATGTATGATCCCAAAGATATAAAAGTTTAGGTGTATAGTGCTAGATAGAGGTGGCTGGTCTGAGAACGTGTGCACAGGAAAGGCATCAAACAGGGGGCAGCGCATCCCATGGTAAAAAAAAATGGATGGCACTTACTGCCGGACTTCCTCCAATGCCCCCGCCAAGGTCACTGCCAAGCTGAAAGAGAGAAAGGAGAGAGAGAAGAGAGAGGTAGAGTTCATTTAACTAAGTACTAGATGCCCATACAGAATCTGTAAATTGCTCTACCAAGTTTCTGGAATACATGCTCTTCAGTTGTGTCCCAAAGCTGGAAGAATTTCTAGACTGAAAAGAAATGTCATAGGGGAACCAAGTAATGTCAGTGATGGTGTGCAGGAGTTTTGAGAAAACTTGGAAAGAAGATGGATCTGGGACATCTTAGGGATGGTTTCAGATCCAATCTTTCCAAAGGGGTACATAAGCACAAACCCAAACAGAAATTTAAAAATCTGCATATTTAAAAAAGCTCTACCTTCAAGCACTAATATTTTTTTTTAAAATATTTTTTAATTGATTTCAGAGAGGAAGGGAGAGGGAGAGAGAGATAAAAACATCAATGGTGAGAGATTATCATTGATCGGCTGCCTCCTGCAAGCCCCCTACTGGGGATCAAGCATGCCACCTGGGCATTTGTCCTTGATTAGAATTGAACCTGGGACCCGTTAGTTCACAGGCTGACACTCTATCCACTGAGCCACACCAGCCAGGGCCAAGCAGCAATATTTTGAAAATATTTTATTTTTTCTTTGCTGCCTCTCTGAGAAGGTGGGAACCAAACCAGTATTGAGTTGCAATTTTAAGCTATAAAACTTACAGGGGGAACAAGAGTAGTTTTTAGAGTTTAGAACTTTCCTAAGAAAGAAAACAGCTGGGATAGGAAGATAATCTATTTGGTAAGGAAGTGGGAATGCAAATCTCAGTCAATTCTACTGAGAAATAGTGATTTATTTGGAGATCATGTAAAATGACGCTGACTATTGGAGAATTAGCCTAATTTAATTAGCTAGGTGGCAGAAAAATAATTCTGCATGGTCTCAGTCTCATCCCTCCCTGCTCCTGCAGGGTTCTTATATAATTCACCCTGAAGTCAGTCTTCCACAACAAAGCATTAAAGAAGAACTGAAGCTGAGAATAGCTAGCATGAAAAAGAACAAAACACACATATATACACAATTAATGATGCTGTTTAAAAAGCAAAAAAAAAAAACACCCCTTTTTGCTATCATTTCACATTTGCTTCCTCCTTAGTTCTCACTGTGCATCTAAAATTCCTCTTTGAACTACCAAAGACTTGTGTCTGCTTTACAAAACAATGTTCCCTTTATTGTCTGTCATTCAGTGTAGAAACTTGGAAATCTCTAGATGCTGGGATTATGCTAAAAAACAAAACTGCAGCCCTGGTCAGTTGTGCTCCATGGTTAGAACATCAGCCTATGGACCCAAGGGTCGCGGGTTCCCAGTCAAGGGCATATTCCTTGGTTGCACGTTAGATCCCTGACCCTGGTTAGGGCTCCTGCAGAAGGCAACCAGTTGATGTCTGTCTTTTTGTTGATCTCTCTCTCCTCCTTCCCTTTCACTCTTCCTAAAAATCAATAGAAAAAATATCTTCGATTGAAAATTTAAAAAAAATTTTTTTCATTGGTCTTCAGGATTTGGGAAAGATTTATCTTCTCAATGAACAGATAAACAGGGTGGCCAAATACTAAAACATAATCTTTACTGAAAAATATTAAGACCTCTAACGAAGTCTTGTTACCACCATGACAGAAAATAACCCCCGGCAGGTACTTCTAACTGGCATTAATAAGCATGTCCTGCTCTAAGCTAGAGTACTCAAAACCTCTCCAGAATCTGGTTAGACATGGAACAAAATCACATGCATAAATAAAAAGGTCATCATAAATAATAATTTGAACTGTAAAATTATGAAAAAGATACATCTACTTTCTCACACATATCACACATCTGCAGCATGACATAAAAAAAGCATGAAATTCCTTTTATTTAAACAAACACTGATGTAATGTTTACTGAGATACAGGCACTACTGGAAATGTAAAGATATCAGGCAATGAAGGGAATATACAGATGATTAAAACCCAGACGTTGTCCACTGGCAGGAGAAATAAAACACAGAATAGTAAGAGTGAAAAGAGAAGTTCTGAAGGGAGAGCCTCCTTCTGACTCAAGATAATAAAAAGAAGCTTCTAAAAGGTAGTAGTGTGGGATTATAAAAAGCAAAAATGGGAGTTATTTCTTGAATGGAATGAACAAAGTCTGAAAAACACATATACAAATAAAAAAAGCAAGATCATGGAGGAGTATGGTTCAATTAAACTGGAGCACAGGATAGCTATTGGGGGGGGATAGCAGGAGAAGGAAAGTAGTAGAAAATAAGTCTGCAAAGGTAGGCTGATTACAAGATGTTTTTAGTTTTTATTTATAAAAACCTGGAATTTCTTAGATTAAAATTCCAGTGTTCTAAGATTACTAATAATTACTTCAACTGTGTTTCATTAACTATGGTTTTTAGTTTTAGATACACAACGGCACAACCACGTGTGTGTTTTTGTGTGTGTGTGTGTGTGTGTGTGTGTGTGAACAGAAAAAAAGAAAAATAGTGATGTCGTGCCTGAATCTCACTCCAGAGAAGGTTTAATTGTTCTGGGTGTAGTCTGGGCAGCAGAATTTTGAAAAGCTTCCCTAGTGATTCTTACACACAGACAAGGTTGGAAAATGTTACCTTAGAGAATTAACTATTATTTGAACTCAATTCATCTGTTCAGAAATAACTTTGAAGCTAACTCTTAAATAAAAAGGAAGTTAGAACTTGAGTAGAAAGAAAAACCCTTCCTATGGACAGGGAGAATGCAAAATGTCTCATTTGTCCTGATACTTTGATCTGGTTTTGTGACTTCCTAATGGGTTAACTCCCACCACTGTCTTCCCTTCTGGTCAGGTTTACCACCTGAGCTTGAAAGAAATGGAATTCTTTAGAAGGACTTGGTTGGCACTCATTGGCAAGAAAAAAAAAAAAACACTGAAAGAGAATGAGCAGTTTTTTTGTTTGTTTATTTGTTTTGTTTGTTTTTAGAATGAGCAGTTTTATCAAATATGCTGGATTCAAGAAAAGCCTTGAGAAAAAGACCCTCACTGACAGTGGTTAGGTCAAAAGAAATAAAGCCCAATTATAGCCCTTATTTTCTTAGCTATCAATCTTATTGTCTGAGTATATGAATATTATCTTAGCTGGAAAAGATCTGAATGTAGTCTTCCCCCCTCCTCAGGCCGCTCCACAATTTAACTGAAAACCAAGGAAGAAACTAAAAAGAAATCCCGATATTCATTTCTTTATGTTCAGTATAGCAGATACAATTCAGCTCGAATCAAGAATTCTGATCTTACAAGAGAGGATCCAAGGACTATTAGAGACATGAGGCCAGAAATATAAAGGCTCACCTAACTGTGCTACATGTCCAGCGAGCAAAGGGAAAAGAAAATTTCAGTGTTTTCCAACTAGCACAACTAAAGCGTTTTCAGCACTGTTTTTGACTGAAAGAGATTCTAAGGAATGTTATTGTCCTCCTCTCTGAAAATATGACAACGGTAATTGCACAGTGATGGCATGAGTGACTAATCGGAAGATGTCATCAAGATGGGAGCGATTATCCAGTGTGTGGCTTATCTTCTGTGACAAGCTGAATGATGCAGATATTAATCAAGAAAGAAAATGAAGACTAGAAAGCTGAACGAAATCCAGGAAAGTTGTCGTCATGAAGCCTGAACTAGCTATTAACCATTTCAGTGAGTTGCTGGGATTGTATGGAGTCAGATGAGATTTATCTGTTGGCAATACTTATCAGGTAGGGCACAAAATCAGTAAAACTAGGATTTGTAAAAATTCAGTGATATCTGTTATCCAGTGAGCTGTTGAAAGCCAGGAATGAAACGTGGTAGGTATGTAAGACGTGGCTATAATCTCAACCTGAGATGTCCAGATTCTGTGTTTTAGGTGTCTCTCTCAAGTTGTCCACTTCCTAATGTCCCCGTATTGCCTTATTCAGGCTATTTTCTCTACAAAGGAAATAATGTCACCTACAGGCCAAATAAACCAGAATGAAGGAAGATGAAGGATGGCGAGGTGCCAGCTTCAGGAAAAGAATATCTCAGCCCTGGCTGGTGTGGCTCAGTTGTTTGAGCATTATCCTGAGCACCAAAAGGTCACTGGTTGGATTCCTGGTCAGGGCACAGGACCAGGTTACAGGTTTGATTCGTACAGGAGGCAGTCAATTGAGGTTTCTCTCTCTGTCTCTCTCGAAAACCAATAAAAACAAAAAAAGATACTTATTTTAAAAAAATAAAAGAGTATTTCAAATGCTAAAGATTGAGAAATTTTCCTAAAGTACTGTAGCTAATAACCAAGTCCAAATGTTCTACTAGGGGTATAGATAGAACGCCAATCCCCAATCTAAATCATAGAAGTTGCAGTCATTAAATGGTACTTAGAATAGTACTAATATTTGGCCACTTTATTATGCCAGGAGTAGTGCTGAACAGGGCTCAGTTCATGCTGAACTACCCAACAATGTGTTCTTGCAATGTTAATTCAGTAACTGGATGGAAAACTGATTTCATGGTGACCCATTATAACTTATGATTACATGAGCTCTGCAGCATAGTCTGGATGAGCCAAAAGTTAGAGCTGAGTTTGCATACAGCTCTAGCTCATCTAGATAAAAAGGAAAACCCTCGATCCAATGGTTATATGTTACAATAGCAGAACTACATAGAAGTTCTATAAGGAAACAGGTCTGCCTGACTCCAAGAAAAGAGAAAAAAATCTCCTATAAAAGTTTATCAACCGAACCTTGGCTAGTGTGACTTGGTTGGAGCATCATCCATACACCAAAAGGTAGGGGGTTCGACCCCGGTAAAGGCTCCGACTGTAAACAACCGATCTGTTTCTCTCTCAAATCTTTCCCATTGATGTTTCTCTCTCTCTCTCTCTTTTCATTCCTCTTTCTAAAATTTAATGAAAAAAAAAAAAATAGCATATCCTCAGCTGAGGTTTTAAAAAAAAAAATTGTCAACGGAGATGCCCGCTGAGCAGACACTCACTCACAAATTCTATTTTTTTTTCTCAAAATATCACAACAATCTGGATTAGATGTATTTGAGATACATCTAACCAGTCCAAAGTATCTTTCTGCTTCTAAAACTGTAGAGTTGTCCAAGTATCTAAAAACATTCTCTTAAGTAGAGGTGTAGATCTTCAGCTCAGATATTTCTTTGTTCCCATCTAGTTATTTGCTACTTTCAGAACTGATTTAACTGAAGGGAGTCTAAGGAATGCTTCAGGTTAGACAGCTTACTGACAGCTCTGTTATTCTGACTCAGAACAGAATGATGTACAAACAGTATACAAAGAGCCCATCACAAACAATAAAACTTATACCAAAACCCTATTTGTGTCAAAAATATCAATCTGTATTTTTTTCCTATTAGGATTTTAGATTTTAGAAGGCATAATTCATCTCCTAGGTAAAAGTATGATTTTCAGCTGTTGGGCTGCAA
Organism: Lasiurus borealis; assembly: GCA_004026805.1. NCBI lineage: Eukaryota > Metazoa > Chordata > Mammalia > Chiroptera > Vespertilionidae > Lasiurus > Lasiurus borealis. The sequence goes on along the minus strand of PVJN01002445.1, from coordinate 64,353 downwards.
ATTTTAATTTGAGCTTCAAAAGGCTATTCAAAAAAGCATCATAAACTATAATCAAATTGGTGAAAGAATCTGTAACTATGCAAAAGCTATTCAACTAATGGCTGAGAACAGCCTTAATGTGAAATGGCATAAATGAATTTATATCATACAAAACTATCAGGATACTCAACTTTAAAGAAAAAAAGGATTATGTAAGCAGAAAAGTAGGAGGATGTAACAGATTAGTTCTTGAGATGGAACAGAGAACAGAATGTGACCAAAGTCCTCAGAATGGCCACTACCAGTTCCTTAAGTCAACAATTTCATGTTGAATATGGTAAAAATTCACAAGAGAAGCTCTACATCTCATTTTCCTTTGTAATTCTTACTGCCTGACCATACAGGGTGAGGCAAAAGTACATGAAATACAGTTCATTCTTATTTTTTAAATTACTTATATTATTTTCCATATGAACAACTATAAATCTACTTTTGTCCCATCCTGTACATTTGTCATCTGTCTGCCTCCCACTAGAATATAAGCTTGTAAGGACTCATCACAACTATATCTACAGTACATAGAATAGAGCCTGTCACAGAATATGTATTGAGTGAGTATCCTACTAACCATGAAAACAGGACTATTGGCAAAATTATCTCTTAGGGAAAATTTTTTAAAATGAATCATTTTACTGGAGAAAATTCTCACAAAATCAACAGAAGGCTGACAACTGTTTCATCAACTGGTCTAAAGCATCATATATGCATCCATCTTGCCACCACACATGAACAGAACCAATTGGTGGGGGAGGAAGGGATGCCCCTACACAAGGCCAAACCCTTTCGAGAGAGGAAACGTGTTGTCCGAGTAGTTCTGACAGCCAGTTTTCAGCAGGAGGAGGCCCTGAACACCACTTATTTGCCCTGAAAGCACTAGTGCTTTATATCACAACTCATCGATGTGATTTTGTGGCTCTACTTAAAGGAGGGCAAGATGAACAATCTTGTTCCTTTTGTTGCAAGACAGATATAGGGACTTACCAGTCCCGCTTTCTATGTATAAATACACTTCTGCAGTCCTTACACTTTCATGTGCCTTATAGGGCATACAATCCAAACTCATACAGCCAGGGCCCAGAGCGACCTAGGACAAACAAAACTTGTGTTTTACCTTAAACATTCACACTACCTTACCACATCGGTATTTAGTCTCTGTTTACATTACTTACCATCGAGTAAGACTGACATTGCAGGACAGTGAGCCAAGTTTATTCTGCAGTTTATTCTACACTATTCTGTGTGCTCCAGAGATTGTGTACCCCAATTTGAGAAGGACTAAAGGTAAGACTAGATTCTATTCCAAAAGATGACAATAACAAAAAAACTGGCAAAGATATAAAGGATACTGGAAAAGATATAAACTCTGATGTTTTGAAAAAGTGCTGGGTTCAAATCCCAACACAACACGTTTTGGACCAGTAGTTTTATTGCTAGCTTTACCCAGTGGCCAGATAAGCTTCTATTGAATGAGTACAAAAAATGTTTTACATAAATGTTAAAGGCATGCTTTAAAATTAAAGCGTGTGAAGTTATTTATTACATGTTCTTACCAGTTAATATCTTTTTAAAGTATGATACTTTGTAAAACACTGTGTAATATGAAGAGAGAATTCTCGTGATCTGTCCACAATGTGTTTGTGTTAAGACTTATTTGCATGGAAAATAGTATGGAGTCTCCTCAAAAAAAATAAATATGGAACTGCCATTTGACCCAGTAATCCCACTTCCAGAAATATAGCCTACGGCAGTAGTCCGTAGACCACTGGTGGTCTGAAAGATTGGCAACTGCTAGCCTAAGACAGCTGAAATACTAATCAGAAAGAATGTATGCACCCCTATGTTGATAGCAGCAAAATTTATTATAGCTAAGATCTGGAAACAGCCCAAGTGCCCAGAAGTAGATGAGTGCATACAAAAGCTGTGGTACATTTATACCATGGAATACTATGCAGCAGTAAAAAAAAAAAAAGGGATCTCTTCTTACCCTTTGAGACAGCATGGAGGGACCGGGAGAGTATCATGCTAAGTGAGATAAGTCAGTCAGAGAAAGGTAAGTATCACACGAATGAACCCACATGTGGAATCTAAGTAACAAAATAAACTGATAAACAGAATGGATCCAGAGACATGGAAGCATGTGACAGAGTGCAGAATCTCGGAGAGAAGGCAGGGGAAGGGGATCAACCAAAGACCTTGCATGCATATTTGCATAGCACATGGACATAAACAATGGGTCGGTAAAGCCTCGGGAGGGGGTGGGAGTTGGAGGGGTTCAATGGGGAGAAAAGGGGACATATGTAATACGTTCAACAGTAAAGAATTATTAGAAAGAAAAAGAAAGACTTATTTGCTATGTGACCTCCAGTTTTCTATAAAATGAAGCTCAATACTAATTACTTTGAGGGTTATTTTGAGGATTAGAAATGATAAAAGTTCTAACACAGGGACTGGGGCAGACATAGGCACTCAATAATTGGTAATTATTCCCTTGAATGCCAGAGACCAACCTTGACTAAATCCATGCACTGATTTAAAAAAAATAAAATAAAAAGTAAATAAATAAAAATAAAAATTAGTGCTTATAGAAGTCACACTGTAGAACTTATCAGGCAAAAGTGGGCGACAATTTACAAAGATCTCTCCACAACACTACCAACTCTAAAATAAGCTCTGAATCACTACAAATCTATTCCAGAGGAAGAATAGAAAAATGCAAAACTAGGCCTGGCTGGTATGCTCAGTGGTTAGAGTATCATCCTGTACACCAGAGGGTCACAGGTTCAATTCCTGGTCAAAGACACATACCTGGGTTGGAGGTCCAATATCAACCCCCCTGGTTGTGAGCACATGTGAGAGGCAACCAATCTATGTCTTTGTCATATGGATGTTTCTCTCTCTCCCCCTCTCTTCCATTCTCTCTAAAAACCAATGGGAAAACATCTTCATGTGAGGATTAACGAAAAAAGAAAAAGGAAAAGAAGAAACAGGAGGAGGTTTTGAAAAGCATGCAGAGGAGTAGGAAAAGACAGTTTCTCCTCTATCCCACTCCATTCCAGCTGGGCACACTAAGAGCACACTCCCCAGGCAGGAAATCCTGTGTCAGCATGAAGGGCTCTCTAGATAATGCTTCCCTTCCTTTTTTGATGTACAATAGCACCATTTTTCTAAGTACAATAATACACAGCACCTTGGATGAACAAAAGGTTATAATTTAGCCAAGGCCTCTGCTGATGCCTAAAAGTAAAGGTAGCAAATAACTGAGATGAAATGACTACTTTAGTGATCCTCAGAGATATCAGACTTATTCCAGATGGTTATCTTTATTACATGTATGCAAGAATTATATACATGGGCATCAGGTCACCTTCCATACTACAAACCAGAAAGATTTGGCCTGTGAAAAAATAACCTCATATGAGCAGTTTCTTAGATTCAGTATCAGAGGCCTCAAAAGATACATACATAGTTTTTAAACCAAAGAACAAAAAAATCCAAGTAATTACTTTTGTATGCCTACATCTGAAGAGTACACCACCATGCTCTACATACAGAACAGAGTAAGTTCCATTACCTGAATTCATTCTACGTTAAGTTTATACTAAAAGAGGAAATTTATCCGTAGACTTCAAGCAAAAGAGAATACTGTAGTCCCCCATTATCTGCAGGGGAATCCATTCCAAGATCCCTAATTGGATGGCTAAAACAGCATAGTACCAAAAACTATATATATAATTTTTCCCTATAATATAGTCTTTGATAAAGTTTAATTTATAAATTAGGCACAGTAAGATTCACAATAATAAAGAAATAGAATAATTATAACAATATACTGTAATAAAAGTTATATGACTATAGTCTCTCTCTCTCCGATAATCAAACTGATCATTAAGATGCTACTAAGAGACTAACAGCCAAGTAGTGTGCCTACACTGGAAAGAGGAACAATTGCTATCTGGGTGGCATAGCATGAGATTTCATCACATCTATATAAAAAGCCAGTGACCAGAACTCTGTAACGACCAGAATGACCGGTTGCTATAATGCCCACTGGGCCAGCAAAGCGGACCAATCTGGGGTGGCCAGCCAACCTCCTACTCCCAGGCTGGCCCTGCTCCCAAACAGCCTTTCCCACCCCATTAAGGTGGGGCAGCTGGCCAACCCCTCCTAATAGGGGGTGGGGCCGGCCAACCTCCTGCAGCCCCCCTGCCTGGTCCCACCCCCAATCAGCCCCTACTACCCCGATTGGCCTGCAGCCCCTTCCCCCAGATCTGCCCCCGAATACCCCCCCTCCAATCAGGGGTAAGGCTGGTGACTACTGTCCCAGGCCCCGCCCCCCAGCTGACCCCAGCCCTGTTTCCCCCACCACCAATCAGGGGATGGGGCTGGTTGGCCCATCACCTACAGCCCCTCCCCCCAGCTGGCCCCATCGCCAATTGGCCACTCCACCCCAATCAGGAGTGGGGTCCAAAAGCCAATTGCCCCTCACCCCGGCCTTGATTGGGCCCTGATTGGAGCCGGGCCAGCCAACCCTACCAGTGCACAAATTCATGCACTGGGCCTCTAGTTATTCATCATACTACAAAATTTAAAATTTAGAAATTGCTTATTTATGAAAACTTCTATTTAATATATTTGCACTACAGTTGAGCACATGTAACTGCAACCATAAAAAATAAACAATCATTGATAAGGGGACTAATGCATTTCCTGAATGATGATTTCAGGAAGTCAAACTCACTGAATCTCAAAATTTCACAAGTACAATAATAAAAGAAGGTGAACAAGATCTAATGGAAGGATTCCCCAGGATAGGAAAAGAGAAGAATAACATTATCTTCTAGTGAATATCAAGCTTTAAAATAAAAATAAAAAATGGGTAGCCAATCACTCCTTTCCCCTCAAAAAACATACAAAACCCTAACTATTTTCAGTTTCTAATTATAGAAAATAAACAAGGGTATGGAAGACCGTAGGGCTGAGCAACTAAATCTAAATTGGTCAAATTCAACTTTTGCTCAATTCTTATAGGTTGTATCACCTAAAAGCAAATCACAATGGGGAAGTGTTCTGGGAGAGAGAACAAAGATAAAGTCAGGAGGTTTATTTTTTATAGGAAGTGCCAAAGAGGCTTACCAGAATATAATTCTTCTGTGGAAATTACTGTCTTGGCTAAGGGATCAACTTGTAATATTTTTACCTAATTCAATATGGTTCCATTTTCTCAACCTAGATGGCAAAGTTTAAATAACTGGGGTATCTTTTAAAAACATAAATGTTTAGGTCCTCCCAGAACTTCAGTTTAACTTGCTCTAGGGTTGGGCCCAAACACTACCAATATTTTTAAAATATGGTACTAATTATGTAGCTAAAATTGAGAACCACGTGCTTGAAATCAAAGGTTAGTGGTTGCCATACTTCATTAGCAGCACACCACTGACCTCTCTGGGTACGGTTCTGTTAGAACTAATGATAAAAACAGCAGCCAGTCTAAAGCAGTGATCGGTCGCAATCGGTGGTGTGTGGACCACACTGGTGGTCCAGGAGATCCAAAGGTTGGCGTCCACTAGTCTACAGGCCTTGTTGACAGCCTTTCTGAAATGAACACTGAGCTTATTATACCCAATGCTAGGCAACCACTAACTCTAATCCTGGCCATATTTAAGTGGGGTCTGGGTCAAATTTTATCACTCCTAGCAACACTATTCTTCCTAGAGAATAAAAGACAGACCCTTAACAAAATAATTGCAAGAGTTTATTGTCTTTCCTTAATTAATTTGGGGCATTACCAGAACCAGAAATGTGTTTATTACTGAAGTTAAGAGAAAAAGGCATCTGGGTTTACCAATGGGTATAGTTCAAACAGCAAAATGAAGTGGTTCATAGTGGTTACAGATATTCTGTGTTTTTACTACCCAACTATCCACAAACCTGAAAGCTAGTTAGAAACACAGAATCGTAAGCTTCACCCAACAAAATGAGAATTTGTCTTAGAGATCTCCAAGAGACTTTTATGCACATTATAGTATGAGAAACACTGCTAGAGGGAACAATTCACTCAAGAAATGGCACTATGTAGATAGATTAAGTGAAAAAATTAAAGGATTATTTTTCTGCTTAAATTAAGTCTTTTATACAAGAACAATAAACATTTTATTTTTATTTTTTAAAAATATATTTTTATTGATTTTTTTACAGACAGGAAGGGAGAAGCAAAGAGAGTTAGAAACATCAAGCAGCTGCCTCCTGCACGCCCCCAACTGGGGATGTGCCCACAACCAAGGTACATGCCCTTGACTGGAATTGAATCTGGGACCCTTCAGTCCGCAGGCTGATGCTCCATCCACTGAGCCAAACTGGTTAGGGCAGTGATCGGCAAACTCATTAGTCAACCGAGCCAAATATCCACAGTACAACGATAGAAATTTCTTTTGAGAGCCAAATTTTTAAAACTTAAAACTTCTTCTAACACTACTTCTTCAAAATAGACTCACCCAGGCCATGGTATTTTGTGGAAGAGTCACACTTAAGAGGCCAAAGAGCTGCATGTGGCTCGTGTGCTGCAGTTCCTCAGTTTGCTGACCATGGGGTTAGGGCAATAAAAACATTTAAAAAGTGGCACAGACTGCCCAACCAGTGTGGCTCAATGGTTGAGCATCAACTTATGGTCATGGTTTGATTCCAGGTCGGAACACATGCCTAGATAGTGAGCTCTATCCCCAGTGTGGGGCCTGCAGGAGGCAGCCGATCAATGTTTCTCTCTTATCATTGATGTTTCTCTCTCTCTCCTCCTTTCCTCCCTTGAAATCAATTAAAGAAAAAAAATATATATGTATATACTTATTTTTTAACTTCTTTATTGATTTCAGAGATAAAGGGAGAAGAAGAGAGAGATAGAAACATCAATGATGAGAGAGAATCATTGATTGGCTGCCTCCTGCACGACTCCTACTGGGGATCAAGCCCGTAACCCAGGTATGTGCCCTCAGCCGGAATCGAACCTGGGACCCTTCAGTCCACAGGCCAATGCTCTACCCACTGAGCCAAACCGGTTAGGGCAAAAATATGTATTTTTTAAAAAGTGGCACAGTCTACCACTACCTTAGAAACTCATCTTCCATACAGCCAGTTCCTTGTGATGTTCTTTTAAAAGGAATCTTGGTTCTCTGAGTGAATATACACTTAACAATGTAGAGATCCAAAGGGGGAAAAAAGGGAGGGGTTATTTTTATTCCTTTTCATTTTCATTTCTGGGATATATTTAGATACCAGAATAAGTTAAAGAAAACTGCATGTAAGTACTTTCTGGCACTGTACCACCAAGTATATCATTTTAAAGTCAGAAAAACTAAAATTTAGATATATATAAAGACATTACTGGGCCTACTCAGTAAAGGCTGTATAGTATTTAGAAATCCAATTTAATCCTCACCCTCTAAAAGAATATCCTTTACAGAAAAAGAAAAAGAAAAAAGGCCCATGTGTGAGGCTGGCTACTATAATCTAAGGAAGTTCTAACAGTTTTCCTATCTAATATAATACTTGCAAGATAACTGAATAGCTATGTAAAAATAAGGAGAAACCTCATTGGCTTTAGGGGTTCATAAGAGCTAATACAAAGCCAGAAGATAATACATCTAGCCTCTCCCATGTGGATCAGTGGATTGAGCATCCCATGCACCAAGACGTCAGTGGTTCGATTCCTAGTCAGGGCATATGCCTGGATTGCAGGCTCGATCCCCAATAAGGAGCATGCAGGAGGCAGACAATCAATGTTTCTCTCTCTCTAAAAAAATCAATAAAATGATATTAAAAAAAAAGAGAAAAGAAAAAGAAAAAAAAAAGATATTCTTTCCTTCCATGCTAAAATGGGTCAAGAAATAAAAGCAGAGTCCTGGGCCAGGCAACATCAAAACATAAGGCTTCTTTCTCCCCTCCATCTTTCAAACTTAATTTGTCATTCTTAGATCCAATAAGCAACTGGGGAAATTAATAATTAAGGTTGTTAACACATTAACTTGAGAAGGATGTAGCATTTAACTTGTGGTTGATGCATCAACAGAATAGGAAAAGCTATTTCAATGTTTATAAGGGATCTGTGGAAGTCGGCATGAATATTTCAATATTCATTTGTCAGTCTCCTGAGTCTGCAATGAGTCTCACTGCAGAATAATCATCTGAGGAAACTATTGTTCTTCTATCACTGGTCAACCACAGCTACTACAGATATGAATTTGAAAAGCAAACACTTATACCCCCCAGAAACACCACAGGAGTGCTCGTTTATGTCACTATAGGCTGGAGTCCAGAGTACGGTCAGTGTAGACGCTGAAAGCAGGACTTCCATTAGTAAAATGCACAACCCACAGAGACGTGACTATAACCCTATTTCCTCAGATTCTCTGCCTGTCAAAAGTAAATGTATCAGTATGGTGGACATGAAAGCAAGATAGAATACTGCTCATAAAGTAGAAGAGAAAATGCTGGTAAAAAATAAGGTTGTTGTTTTTTTAATGTAATCTCTGAGAACAGATGTTTTCCTATCATGGCATCTGCCTTCTAATTTCTGATGTTAAATAAATCAGTTTGTTGGGTACCTTTCTAGTCATTAGGTTGACAAACATCTTATTTGCAACTGTCTAGCTAAAAGAGCCCATCTCATCCCATCACAGTTAAGTACCTAGTTTGCAGGGAGCCATGTGATGAGACCTGTTATTTTCCTGGCCTTCAACACAAACGAAAGGTCATCTTTAATATTCCTCATTTATCTTCTGTAGCAACAAAAACTAATTTTGGTTCCCACTGGTGGCACATATTTAGATACCCTAGACTTTGGAGCCTTTTAGTATTAGAATCCTGGAAGCTAATTAAATTGGAGGTATGATTGGGGGGGGGGGGCAGGAGGAGGGAAAGACCCTATTAAGCAGTACTTCCCAACTGTAATAAAGGTATGTTTTTAATACAAATGGCTGCCTCAAGATCTTTTAGAGTTAGCTAGGCCATAAAATATTAAAAAGGCAAAGGTTTGAAAGCCTCAAAAAAGGATGAGCTCTGTGAGGTCACTTAAATGCTATTCAGGTGAAAAGGGGAATTCCAGAGCTATCCAGAGTTAAACAGCAGGAGCAATGATGAGCTCTGGAAAAGAACACTGAACATTGAGATTGCTGAATAGGCTGGTTAAACATCAAGAGTTCTATTTAGAGGCAGGACAACAAAATAATCCTGTACACTTGTAGACACACCACTGATGGACAGTATCATTAATTTGCTAAAGATAAATAATTCTGTCCTTTATCAGAGGGCAATGCTCTGCTTAACAAGGAAAGATCTAGTTCTAATAAGCCAAATAATTTAAAGTTCTTCAGCACGAGGAAGAAGGAAGAAAGATGCTTACCAGACTATCTAGTCCTCCTCCCAAGAGATCCACTGCTCCCACCTGCATGGAGGATACCTGTGGCACATTGACTGGTGGACCGAGGTCAAGGTTTAACAGGTCCCCTAGAAGGTCACCTTGAGAGGGAATGACCTGAGTCTGTTCCAGGTTGGTGGCAGTGGTGGTGCCAACAGGGCTGTCACCTGCATCAGTGCTGTAGACACACATACAAAGAAGGGAAGAGAGAAAAATCAGTTTCACCTGGGACACAGTAACATGGCAACAAGTGAATGACAGGTATGTAAAACACTGGGGGGAGGGGGGTGGCTGATGTACATGAAGAGATAACAGCAATTCTTATTTTCATCAAAATACAGTCCTGAAAAGAAATGTATATTATATGATGTGATTAAGTCAGTCAATTTTAATTGAGTACCTACTCTATGAAGAAGAAAAAAATATATTTTTTTTTCTGTTTTCAAATAATTTACACTCTAACAACAACAGAAAAGCAACCTTCATAAAATGACGGAAAAGCACACTCACAGGACATAGATGAGACACAAAACAAAAGTAGGTGGGGCTGACTCCAAAGGCTTCTGAGGATGGTTTCATGGCTAGATTTTGAAGAACAGCAGAGTGTGAAAAACTACCAGGGATAGATCTTCCAAAAAGGAAGGGATGATTTGTGCAAAGGCACAGAAACGAACTAGAACGGTGAAAAAATTATACTGGCAGGAGCAGAGATTTGTATTAGTAAGATTTGGGGGAAGAGAAGATGAGGAAAATGTAATTTTGATACTAGTCTGGAGAATTAATTTTTTGTATGATAGACAATGCAGAATCACTTTTATTTGTTGAACAAAAAACTAAAAATAACATTAGAGGAACATTATTCTAGCAGCTGTGTGTATAATGAACTGAAGTTGGGAGAATGGGCATGCAGATCAGTTAAGAGTAATCTAAATTGCTATTGTCACTACACTAAAAATAAAAAAGAAGTGGTGAGTTCCAATAGGTAATTAAAAGGACTGGACAAAGGGAAATGACCTTTTCAATAAAATGGTACTGAGTCAACTGGTTAGACGTGTGGAAAAAATGAGCCCCTGACTCTGGCAGCTCACAACATAAATAAAAATTAAAGGGATAAATCAGACAAATATGAATGGGAAGAGCTAGGAGAGTGTCTTGATGACCTTGGAGTAGACAAAAGTTTCATAAAAGTACTAACCATCAAAGAAAAAATTTGATGGACTGGACTTCATTAAAATTAAGAATATCTCTCCTTCAAATGACACCCTTTAGAGAATGAGAGAGGTATTCCCATAGACTAAGAGAAAATGTTTGTCAACACATTTATCTGACAAATTACTTATATCCAAATTATACAATGACTCCCTACAAATCATTGTCATATAAAGAATTCCTACAAAGTAAAAGACAATACATTATTCTGTCTCTCTAGAGGTTTTTTTAAAAAAATAAGGTTTTATAGAGTTACTGTAATGCCTGTCAAAGGCATATTACTTATCCTTATGCTGCAGAAGAAAGCTAGGTAATATCAGCACTCTCACAGACATGCCATTTGCAGCTATGTATCATCCCTATTTATTTCAAAGGAAAAATTATTTGTGTTTTCTTTAAAAACACAAAACAACAAAAAACAAAAATAAAACACACACACACAAAACAAGTACACATGGCCAAAAGAAGTTATCCAAAAAGGATTCACATAAGGAACTGTGAAGGTTAACAAATTAAAGGCTATTAATCAGATAAAACTTTATGTAAGAGACTATTTCTTTTTGCCTAGTTTAAATATTGGTTCTTTCTTTGTATTCTGGAAAGGGCTGTTTTTGTTTCTTAACTCCTTTCACTTTCCCCTTCCATCTGAGAGTCAAAAGTTATCAAAAGTAATTTAAATAACATTTAAATACAGTTACAGAGGCCAAGTTACAACAGAAAATCCTTTACTATTATCAAAACCGGAAGCACAGACTGGGAGATGTGCTTAGATGTCAAATGGTCATATCTAGAGAATGTTAAATATTACAAGGCTTAATCATTATGAAGCCACAGTTCCCTATGGGTGAAAACCACAGCACAGGAAGACTGTGTATATGTAAAAGAACTGGATTACTGGGCAAGATCCTGGGTTGGAAATAGTACCTGGACGAGTAAGAGGGGCTTCAGAGTGAATATTTTTAAATTTTATTTTGTTTTTAATTTTTGTTTTATCAAAATTTGACCACCTTCTCTGTCCCAGACAATAGAATGAATGATTATATGAAACCAGAGGCCCAGTGCACAGATTCGTGCATCAGTGGGGCCCTCAGCCTGGCCTATGCCCTCTCGCACGGCCTGGCCTATGGGGATTGGGCTGAAACTGGCAGTCTGACATCCCTCAAGGGATGTAGTTGTGTGCAAAGCGGCTGGGGCCGGCTCCCACTCATCCTGGCCTCGCCGCACCTGCTGCCACCGCCACTGCTCAGCAGTGCTGCCGTGGAGGAGGGAGAGGCTCATGCTGCCGCAGCTGTACTTGCCAGCTGTAAGCCCAGCTTCTGGTGCCCATTGGTCAGCTGAGTGGTGCTCTCACTGTGGGAGCACAATGACCACCAGGGGGCAGCTCCTGTGTTGAGCGTCTGCCCCTGGTGACCAGTGCACATCATAGCGACTGGTCATTTGGTTGTTAGGCTTTCATATATATAGATAGCCTTAACTGCCTGTATATGCTGAAGTTTATGTGTATGTTCACTTAATTACCAGGTAATTTTTAAAACTTTTCTTAGGTGACAAAAATAGTATAATAAATGCCTGGCTGGTATGGCTCAGTCACTGAGTGTTGACCAGTGAACCAGGAGATTCCCAGTCGGGGCATATGCCCAGTTTGTGAGTTTGATCCCCAGTGTGGGTCGTGTAGGAGGCATCTGATCAATGATTCTCTCTAATCATTGATGTTTCTATCTCTCCCTATCTGAAATCAATAAAAGTAATATTAAAAAAAAAAAAAAAGATAGCTAAGTATGCATGTAGGCTTTTTTTCCTCAAGTTTTCAACACTGGGAAGGTTTCTAGTCTCATCTTACTCAGAGGTAAGCAACTTTAAAACTTTATCAGTTTAGAATATCTTCATAATTTTCTAAACCATACTCCTACCAACTCCCAGATTAGAAGCAAGGGATGCTTCATCCACTCTGTGGTCTTTCACCCACAGTGTGTAGGTGTGGTCACTGCTATTCAGAAAGAGCCCCCAGAGCAGTATAGTAGTCTGCTTCCATTTTGCAAACTTACTAGGTATAAAAGCATGAGTAACACCAACTCTGTCTAAGCAACGAGACATTTCTCACTCAATTCCATTTCACCTGCTTACCTCCCATGATGTATTGGCAAGTGTTTGCGATGGATTCCGTGGCTTCCTTCCACAAAAGCATTGGGAGGCTTGTGGTAGACCGAGGCCAAAGAACCAATGTGGCAGATGAGCTCATCCAGCAGAGTTGGCTCAATCAGATCTGTCTCCTCAGAAATCAGTGGCTTCTCAGAGAGGACTACTTCTTTGGCTGTGACAGGGTCGGTTGAGAGAAGCCGCCAGTAAATATAGCCCCTATCTCGAAGGTCAGGATTATCAGAATCCTAATGACAAGAGAAAGGCAAGAAGGTTTAAATGAAGCTGTTCAGAAACCCAAACTGCCGGATTTATTATCAAGGCAATGCTGTAGTGACTTATACACTGTGGCTCTTAAGACTCAACTTAGACTCAATATGGTTTTAATAGTCCTAATTCTATTAACTCTTATGTTTCAACAAATCTAAACATAAATGAGATGGGTACTCTTAAAATTCAAAGCCAAGTTGGGAAGAGCAAAATAAAGTTTAATCTAGTAAAAATTAATTGGTGAAATGGCTTTGAGATAAAAAATGTTTTTTTAATTGCTGTAATATTAGCAGAATTATCCATGAAATATATCTTATATATTTCATCCATACTTTCTTTCTTCACTCAATTATTTAAGTATCTCCTATGGAGACACTGTCTAGACCCTGGAAATAGAGATAACAAACAAGAGTGTCTGACTTTAATGAGTTCACAGGGTACTAATTATTACAATTTAGTATGAGACTGACTATTTTCTGTTAAAAGAGATCACATGGTAACACTTGAAACTTAATGGACTTATTTTTCTGTGGTAGTTTTAAAACAATTTCTACATGCTCATCACTAAAAAAATGTTTTATCAATGCCACATCAAGATTTAGAAGTGCGTAATATAAAAATAAGTCTCTCTCAATCATCTGGCCCTTCCCCACCTTTAATTCCCCATGCCCAAAATAGCCATGTTAAGTGTGTTACTTATCTTTCCAGACAGCTCCCACACATTTGCCTATTTATTTTATACAAAACCAGTTTCATACTATTTATACTGCTCTGCAAGTTGCTTTTCACATTGGTACATACTGCTGTAGTCTGGCACTGTATATATAGCACTCATTATTTACTGGTGCGCTTCTGATAGACATTTAGATTGTTGCCCATCTATCTATGTATCTATGTATCTATGTTTGTGATAATTAAAAAGTGGCAATAAATATCCTGGTATGTACCTCTGAGAGTTAAGTCTAAATGGTAACATTTATTTATGCACAAGTTGTTCCAGTGGTATCATGTTATTAAAAGCAACAAAAGTCCTTGTTTCAATTTTTGTATTTAAAACTCACATACAAAAATAGTTTCTTTATACTAGGCCATTTTGAGGACTTCCACATGAGTTTATAAGATGAACAGGTTCATTATTTAGCCACCTAAAGCACATATAATTTTTGCTCAATACCAGCAATGATCTAGATGGTTTTAACTACATCGTTTTAAGTGTTTTTTCTTAATCATATATTGTTGATACTTACCAGCTAAAATATTGGGTTCTTATTTTATAAACTTGAGAAAAATATCCCAACTTCCAGTGAGAAAGGGTTATATAAATGTGGTTGTCCTTTTATGCTAACTACTCAGATACCATTAATTGTACAGATAATGCAAGTTCAGAAAAACTGCTTAATAATTATTTATAGCCAAATATGAAATAATATCCACAATGATCTTAAAATTACTAAGGTCACTTATATAATTCTGGCTTACACACAATAGTGCTATTGGCCGGGAAAACAGGAATGGGTATTCTCAAAGTCATTCTTAACTTGCAGACTAGAAAAACAGCATAACACAGTGGATAAGGTCAAAGACTCTGGAACCAGGCTACCTTGATTTGAGTCCTGGCTCTACCCCATACTAACTGGGCCCATCTATCTCATTTTCCTCATCTATAAAATAGAATAGCAGCTAACATGTAATACTGAGATTGAGCTAACATGTAATGTGCTTACTAGAAATGCCTGTTACATAATAGTAATCACTATACAAATGATTGTTGTTAGGATTTATTTATACCCCGCCCTGTTCTAGAAAGAAATGTAATGACTTTTACAAAAATGCATTTAAGGCTAGAGAACATAAATTAGAAACAGGAAGATAAATATATACCACAATGACCTACACATTTTCTACAGAAGACCCTTCCATTTGTTTCTAAGGTTTTGAACAACTGATATAAAAAAGAAATCTAGTAAGGTAAATAATTCAGGAGGTCAGGTAACTACACAATCATGCATAGGAAAATCTAAAACTGATTAGGAATTTGTTTGATGGAGCCTCATAAAGAAGAAAACAATGAAATTAACAATGACTTTGACAACAACGATCCAAACAGGCTAGCTTCCATGACAATATTTACTATAGGATGATGGTATCAGTATGGGGTGGGCAACAGTAGATTTACAGTTGTGGTTGGTTATGTGGGTATTAGCACAGAGTTAATAAAACTATTGTAATAATCATAACCTGATGTCTTTTTCCATGAGAACAATTGTACTAGTATAACCATAATCCTATTTTTGCCTAACCCTGTACATAAGTCACTATTTTTATATTTTACAGATCTAAAGACTGGTGAAACCTTCCAATAAAACTGCCACAAATGGGGAGTTTCATAAAGCACATGCTTTTTCCAGATTTCTTACCTGTGTTGCCAAACTCAAGACCTGCTGTACCAGCTCCTGTGTTTCTGATGGTTTCTTGAGAAACAACTTCACTATGGCAGTAAGCAGAGTGAGCTGCACCTATGCAGACGTAATTTAATAGATAAAGTGAAAGCATTAGCATTATTCATAGCATCATTTCCAAAGTAATATTTCCAAAATGAATTACTATGGGGTCTTTTTGATTTTGATTAAGAGACAAAGATTAAAACTGAGCCAATATTAACAATAGCAGTCAAAGGTACCCATCAATTGAAAACTCAATAGACTACTATTTCCAAATTGCATTTTTGACATCAAAATTGCTTATCTGTTTCTGACCCAGATAATTACCTATATTTCTGAAAGTACAGCTAACATTGTGAAGATAATAAAATTGGTTCCTGACAAAGTCCTTTATTATTTACTTACACCAAAAGCTACCGCATTGATGCATATATGCATAACCCATGGACACAGATAATAGGGTGGTGAAGGGGCAGGGGGGTCAAAAGGGGTGGGAGGGAGACATATGTAATACTTTCAACAATAAAGATTAAAAATAATAATAAATAAAAAAAATAAAAACTGGGGGAGAAAGAAGAAGCTACAACTTTGGGAGAACTAGGGAATCATTTGTCATACTGGGGCAAGAGCAGAGACAGTAGAATTATGTCAGGTCACAGCCAAGTAAGAGTGGGTGGGTGTTGAACCACAAAGCTACTGGCTTATATGTGCTCCTCGTATAGGCCTGTTAAAAATACTGGTGGCCCTGGCCAGTTCTGCTCAGTGATTAGAGTGTCAGCCTGCACACCAAAGGGTCACGCATTCAATTCCCTGTCAACTGCACGTACCTCGGTTACAGGCTTGAACCCCAGCCCAGGTTGGGGCATGTGCAGGAGGCAACCAATTGATGTGTCTCTCTCACATTAATGTTTCTCTCTCTCTTCCCTCTCCCTCCCTGCCCCTCTTTCTAAAATAAATAAATAAGTAAGTAAAATTTAAAATACTGGTGGATTACTTACATAAACGTTAAATTGCAGTGAGTACAAATGCTAGGGGGTAAGGAGTTAATAATTTATCTGTTTCTCTGGGCTTCGGCCCTAAGGTGAGGTCTCTCACTTTTGGTACAGGAGAGATAAAATGGAAAGAGATCTAATCATGCACAGAGAATCTTTTCATACTGCACATGTCAGCCCTTACCAAAGTCCCAGTGAAAGCACCCACTATAATAAGCTATTAACTACCACTAACAGGAATGGGCAATCATCTTTGGGTGGCAGGAAATGAAAAAGTGATTACTACTCTAAGCCAGTAGCTGTCAAAGTGTGGTTCTAGAGCAGCAGCAGCAGCAGCACCATCATCACCACCATCATCACCACCACCCCAGCATTCCCCCCTCCCCACCCCAAGTCTTGTAAGAAAGGAAAATGCTTATTAGGTCCATCTCAGACCTACTAAGTCAGAAACTCTAAGGATAGAGGTCCATCAACCTGTGCTTTAACAAGTTTTCCAGGTATTTCTGAGGCTCATTAAAGTTTGGGGACCACTGGACTAAGTTAATTTGGTTCCACTAAAATAACTCAACCCTTCGGGAGAAAAAAATCCTATCTAATACAAGAATAATATGCAAATTGAGCATATCTCTGCTACACCACCAGCCATGCCCACCAGCCAATCAGAGCGAGCATACAAGATGGCTACGGCCACAAAGAGCAAGAGAGAGGCTTGGGTTGCCCCTGACAATGGAGGAAGCCAAGCTTTCTGCACACCCTGATCCGCAGGCCTCTGCTTAAGGCAACAAAGTTTCAATGGCTGCCACTACAGAGTGAGGCTTGGGTTAATTTGCAGGCCTGGTCCCTCCCAACTCGCGATGAAGGAAGCCAAGCTTTTTGCACACACTGGCCTGCAACAAAGTTTCAATGGCTGTGCCAGCAAAAGGCTTGACTCCGCTCCAGGCTACAAAGTTTCAATTGTAGAAGATAAATAAATCGCAGATACCAGAGCCTCCCCTTAGATTATTGGGGGGTGGGGGGGCGTGGCCAGCCTGTAAACCACCACAGGACCCCAGGGAACATCCACCCTGATTCAGGACACCCTTCAGGGGAAACCAGCTGGCCCCCACCAATGCATCAGGCCTCTATCCTATCTAATAAAAAAGTAATATGCAAATTGACCATGACTCCAACACACAAGATGACTGTCCCCATGTGGTCAAAAGATCCTGCCCCATAAGATGGCCAGCAGGGAAAGGCAGTTGGCAGGGACCAGGCCTGCAAGGGAGGGCAGTTGTGGGTGATCAAGCCTGCAGGGGAGGGCAGTTAGGGGTGACCAGGCCTGCAGGGGAGAGCAGTTAGGAGTGACCAGGCCCACAAGATAAGGCAGTTAGGGGCAAACAGGCTGGCAGGGGAGCAGTTAGGCATCAATCAGGCTGGCAGAGGAGTGGTTAGGAGGTAATCAGGTTGCCAGGAAGAAGTGGTTAGGGGCAATCAGGAAGGCAGACAGGTGAGCAGTTGGGAGCCAGAAGTCCTGGATAAGATCTGGCCTAAATGGGCAGTTGGACATCCCTCAAGGGGTCCCAGATTTGAGAGGGAGCAGGCTGGGCTGAAGGACACCCCTATGCACAAATTTCATGCACCTGGCCTCTATTATATAAATAAACCTCTCTCACATGAAACTACTAAATATTTACTTTCCCTAAAATCTTCATCAAAAGATCTATGATATAGGGATATAGATAAAAACTCACCTGGGTGCTCTCATCATGAAAACCCTCCAGGAAGCTCTCAAGTAACTCATCTGCATTGTCAATTCGTTCAGCATATTCTCCCACAATCCAAATCATAGCTGCTCGAGCGTCTGGTTCATCCAGTGAGTCTAGGTTCTCACACAGAGTGGCAATGATACTTTCATACCTGATACAACAATGAGGACAAAACTGAGAACTGTACTTAATAATAAAGGTTACAGGTAAAGCAACAGACAAGGGCAGACAAGGAACTCTAAACCTAGCCATCAAAATATAGTTTTTAGTACAGGATTATAAATGTGTTAAAATTTCCTTCAATTATGTTTAATAAATAGACTTTAAATAATGATAAAAGCTCATCAAATATTTTTTTCACAAGGAAATATTAACCTGTGCTATAAGGTAATACCACTACCGTATATTTCTAAAAATCTTTCTTACATGATCAGAGAATTTTCCTGCCTATTATTCCATTTTGCCTTCATGATAGATAAACAAATCCCACTCCAGATTTAGGAAAATGGAATTAGCAGCATCCAGACTAATCCACATCCCTCTTTTTAAAAATGTTTTTGTTGATTTTTTGAGAGAGGAAGGAGAGGGATCTAGAGATTGAAACATGGATCGGCTGCCCCCTACTGGGGATCAAGCCTGTTTTTCTCCAAAGAAACAAGTAACTCAAATATTTATTTTTATTGTATAGGTCTATAGCTCTCTCCCTTTTACCATATTGAATCCATCTCCTTGGCTAATGTAGTTTTAAACATCAAAATGACATTATATAACATACTAGACGTAGACAAATAATACACTTCATTATTTTGCTCTACTTCCACTGAATAAACTAGGTTTTTGATCATTCTTTCTTAAAATTAAACTGTCACAGCCCCTTGCTAATATAAATCAGAAATGGACACATTTCTCTACCAATCATATTGTGATTATACATCTTCACCCTTAATCAAGAAACCCAAAATTCCTCTTTTCTAGTGAGTGGCAAAAGAATATGGTTATTTTTCCAAAATTCCAAAAATATACATAAAATCAGAGGCCTGGTGCACAAAATTCGTGCACTCACAGGGGTCCCTGAGCCTGGCCTGTGCTCTCACAGTCTAGGAGCCCTTAGGGAGTGTCTGACTGCCAGGAGGTGGGAGAGGCTCCCACCACCCTGCTGTGTTTGCCACCCGTGAGCCCAGCTTCTGGCTGAGCTGTGCCCCCCTGTGGGAGCACACTGACCACCAGGGAGCAGCTCCTGCATTGAGTGTCTGCCCCCTGGTAGTCTGTATGCATCATAGCAACTGGTCGTTCTGCGGTTCAGTTGATTTGCATATTACCCTTTTATTATATAGGATGATTAATAAACCACTACACTTTGCTAAAATATTTCTTCTAATTTTGAATCCACCAGCAAGCTAACTTACTGCAAGTTGCTTCATTTAACACTATGTTTAATAACTAACCAGAAGTTTCAGCACAAGGTATCTTTATAACTTTAAAGCAAAATGAGATTTTGGATGCTTACAAGACATGGTCTTATTTCACTCAGATTCCTTAATTGCTTGTTTTCAAAATCAGTTCTAGAAAATGTATTTTTGCTTCATAAACTAAGGCCTCAAAGTGAAAAATGTGAGGAGTAAAAATGTAGATTTGTAGCTATAGACATGGGAGCAATAAGAATACTTCAGAAAAGACCTGAGACCCTGGTAATTTACTGTTATCTGTTCTATAATTTTCCACAAAGAACTACGTCACATGCAAAGTGAACAGCCCAGCTGTCACCTTCCTGGTTTTTATAGTATGGTGGGCAGACAATTTAATCATCTAAACTGAGACATTTCTGAGAGTGAAAGGGCCACCATCATTAGTTATGCCAGTAACAGGTGTAAACTGGGATTATACATGGACAATCTGAAATATATGGGTATCCTATTTAATAGTAACTTCGCCACCAAAGAACCTGGTCAACTTCAATATACGACAAACAACAGTGCATATTTAGAGCTTCAATTCTTCTAAAGTATTAAAGAGGGTAAAAAATTAGGTTTTAATCCCTGTGCTAACTACCTTATATGTTTCTGATTTTTAATAAAGTATCCCATTATGACCAGTTACATTACAAAAACTAATTCTTACCTAGCCAATTTCAAAGTGTCTTACTTAAACATTTCCTAAATGATGTGAAGAAGAGGGGTGGAAGCATTTGGACATACTTGTTGGGATACTTGCGGAAGATGTCCCTGATGACAACTATTGCCTCTTGGACCACATAATTTACTTTGGTTTGGATGAGATCAAGCAATGTGCTCACGCAACGTTCTGCAGATTGCTGTGAAGAGGAAAATAATAAACGAGAAGTTAGATGGTCTATCCAATACCACCACCTCAATAGAAAAGAAAATTCTGGAGCATACAGGCACATCAACTAAACTAGACTAAAAGATCAGGCACTTAAATTGACCAAGCAATCCTAGAGCCTGGGCTATCTGATAGAAATATACCGTGTTATAGATATTTACAGATATATACTGACAGGTGAGTCCATTCAAATGAAAAGAATTATCTTATATATCCAGACGAATACAATGGGAAGAATAAGGCAAGGTAGAAGGTCTTTATCTGGAGTGCATGGGTAAATGGGAGACCCGAAAGGCAACTTTAAACTCTTGAAATGTAATTGCCAAATTTTATATATGCATACAAGCATATTTTCCAGGGAGAGAGTCCACAGCTTTCATGGTAGTTTCAAAGTTATCAGTGATTCAAAGAACTCTTAAGAAAAACTTGTCATCTTTTGGGTTATATACCTAAAAACCTATGGTCTTAGATAAACTGTAATTTCTAAGTTTTTAATTCATCTATAAAATAGAATTTATTATAGTAAACTTTCATTGATGAAGTATGAGAGAATACACATGACAAAATTAATACACTGAAACTATAAGTCATAGTTTTTAAAAGGAGATGGGCTCCAGATGAGAAATTCTAAAAATCAAGAACTGGTGTGGTTCAGTGGTTGAGCATCAATCCATGAACCAGGAGGTCATAGTTCCAGTCCCAGAAAGTAAAACCAGAAACATGATTATAAAGATTTCCTCTCTAGATGAGAGGAACCAGGGATAGCTACTTTGCATTAAAATGTTTTTTAATATTTTAACTATGAGCTTTATTATTTTGATAAACTTTAAAAATCCATTTTAAAGAAAGTAGTAAAGAGAAAACACTCAGAATCCCATAACACGATCACAACTACCATCAGACACTTGCCTCCACCTTGATAGCACACCTTCCAATGGCCCGCACAGCTTTGCGAACAAAGTCAACATCCACCTCTGTGGCATATTCCTTTAGCTCTGCCAGAACCTGTTAAAAACCCAGGAAGTTAACAAGCATCAGGATTCACAAACAGCAATTTAACAGCCTAGCTTTTCTGAAGGCCAGACCTTAAGATCTAAGTCATTATAAACTTGAGTCTATAAAAAGTCTGACCTGAGCAATATTGGCTTGAGATGCCAAACGAATCATGATGTCCAACTTCTCTAGTTTAACATAGATGGGATCATTATACTTCACAAAGAAGACTTTGATTTCCTGCTTTAGGATTTCAGGTCTGTGATACATAGAAACACAAGATAAGGAAGTTGAAGCATTTACAGATATTTCCTGAATCTCTATTAATATCTAATCTATGCCTCCTTGCTCTCCTCCCACCCTACCCCCCTCAGGAAAGAACTCACAAACTTCCCTTACACCCATCTAATCAGTTCCATTTAGCAGACTAATGCTATCCTTTGAAGAGTCAGGGTACATACAGGGAAAAACTGCTGAAAGAACAGCAATCTGGTTCTACACAATGACCTAAACCATATTAAGCAGGCACTAGCTAGTATGCTATTAAGAGACCCCTCAAAAAACAAACTGCATTGTACAGAAACAACAGGCATTTATTATAGGAATACTCCAAAATCAGTTGTTCGTTAGCCTCCTGATCCAGGACAAGCTGTTTAGCCATACAACATTCTCGTTTCTATGCATTAAAAAAGAGATTAATACTGGCCTCTTTAATATTGGTATGAAACTTAATTCAAAATTGCAAACACTTTAATCACCAATTCACTTTTTCCCAACCTTTTCTGAACAATTAGGTTGATGTTCCTCAGGGCGACATACTGCACCTCTGGCTCCCCAGACAGCAAAGTGACAAGCGGAGGGGCCAACTTCTTCAGCAGCATATTGTAGTAGTCAGAGTCCTTGGGTAACAACTCCAGAAATTTCATGAGGACTTTTACTGCTGAGAGCACCACTGCTGAGTTGGCGTGAGATAGCCGGGGAGTTACCCGCTCACAGATGCTGAGGGATAAAAAAAAGGAAAATTATCACCTTAAGTTATAATTTCTTTGCTAAATATAGTCTATAAGGCAATATGTCAGAGTCCCATAGGCCAAGTATCAAGGAATTAGAGAATCGGTTAGAAAAGTCAAAGCTCCATGCGTAGGCAAACTGGTAATCCAACATTGGAGAAGCCTCATTCCCAGCAAACTACAGGCAGAGCAGGGACATCAGAAGACTTTAAGAAACCAGCAATAAGGGGTTTTCAAACTGGAAGGAAACTAGCCAATACCCCAAACACTTGAAGTTCACACCATTTACCTTCTAGTTTTATAGTCCTCTCTGTCTCCCCATATTATGCAAGGGCTCCCTGCCTCACAGCCCATTTCTCCTCAACCTACAGGAAGTCAAATTAAGCATTTGAGAGTGATTTCATACTGACAGGTATCAACCAACAATGGTTGAAGACTTATTTCACTGTTAAAATGAAGTAGTGGGTTGATAAGGAAAACTACCCAACCCTTTGCCTTCAGAATAAGGGCATCTCTGCAAGGTTTTTGTTTGTTCGCTTTTTAACAATAGTACACCACTGAAATATTCTCCTAATCTAGTCCCTTTCTTCTAGACCCTGCCACCCACTTCAATGCCTCATGAAATCTTGAATATTTAATTATCTGTGGAGGGGTCTTCAGAAATGAACCTAATTTTAATAGCTCTTGGGCAATGTAAATGGCTACTGATTACTGGTATATCCAGTTAAAGATACAAGATAAATACAGTGTTTCTTTTCCCTCCCTCCTGTATCTACTTGGCTAACTCCCTGACTTCCTTCAGGTCTTTATACAAATGCTCTTCTCAGTTAGGCCTTCCCTTTTATAAAATATGGCTCATCCCAATGCCCCAGTATACCTTGTACCTTAGGTCTCTTCCCTACTTTATCTTCCTCATCAACACTTATCATCTGACATGATATATATCTTTATTTCTGCGCCATGCCTCAGAGTGAGTGTTCTACAAGGGCTATGGCTTATCTGTCCACTATTGTATCCTTAGGGCCTGTAACAGTGCCTAGTATATAACTTGGGCTATATTTCCTGAGTGAATGAATGAGTAAGTGTGAAATGTCAATGACCAACAGAAAATAAATTCTATGTAAAGCTCTTTCCAGAAGATATCTGTTCTTCCAATGATTGAAATAAACTACCAGGGTGAACTTTAGCTACTAAATTCAGAGGGAACAACTTCTCGGACATGCAAAGAGCACTTATGTCATAGAAACTTGAGCTTCAGCCAGACAAGGCAGGTTCCTATCTACCATATTAAAATATGTCAGCTTAATGAAGAGCCAACATTTCTTCAAAAGATTGCAAGTTCAGCCCTGGCTGCTTTGGCTCAGTGGATAAAGCATTGGCCTGCGGACTGAAGGGTCCCAGGTTCGATTCCCGTCAAAGGCACATGACCGAGTTATGGGCTTGATCGCAATGGGGGGTGTGCAGGAGGCAGCCGATCGGTGGTTCTCTCTCATCAATGATGTTTCTATCTCTCTTTCCCTCTCCCTTCCTCTCTGAAATTAATAAAAATATATATACATTAAAAAATAAAATAAAAAGAAAGAGTTAGAGTTCAATTCCCAGTCAGGGTGTGTATCGGGGTGTGCAAATGATCTCTCTCTTTCTCCTCTGTCTCATCCCCTTCCCCATCTCTAAAATCAATGTACAATTTCTGATAGTCAAAGAAAATTTGGAACACTACAGTGGCCAAGGGCTGAGCAGAATATTCCAGGTATGCCTCCCCAAATTTCCAAATTCAGACTGACATGATTTCTACAGTAATGGAAGACATCATATATTTTGCAGACTCAACCACACTTTTTCTAGTACTGAATTATAGGTACAGCTCAACTCAATAACTAGTATAAAGCCAATTACTATATATCTGATCAAATAAAAAATTTGTCACTATAGCCCTAACCAGTTTGGCTCAGTGGATAGGGCCTCAGTCTGTGGACTGAAGGGTCCCAGGTTCGATTCCAGTCAAGGTCATGTACCTTGGTTGCAGGCACATCTCCAATAGGGGGTGTGCAGGAGACAGCTGATCCATGTTTCTAACTCTCTATCCCTATCCCTTCCTCTCTGTAAAAAAATCAATAAAATATTTTCAAAAAAATTTGTCACTACGGTGAGAGACACTCACAAACCTTTAATTGTCATATGGCCTTAGAACTGCTGTATGAGAGATGTAAGGTGATGATGATTATAGCACAGCATAACTCTACTGTTCAAACAAGAAATGAAAAAATACACCTCTCTTAGAACTATTTCACATGGTTTACTCCACTACCTAAAATGTCCCTAAAAATCTGGTAAGAAAATACCATGGGGATAGCCATCTCTATCCCATAAGCCACTGATCTTCAAAATAATACTTTTATTCTAATATAAACACTAGAACTTATTAAATCAGTCAACACTCCCAGATACTATCCCGAACACCAGACTGACCTCTGAGCCTCCCGGTCATCTTTAGGGTTGTAATTGGACAGACAGTCAAGGATGAAAATCTGGCCCCATTCAGTGCACTCATTCAGGGCTGTCAGCAGCTTATTAATGTTCTGTGGATTCAGATCGAGTAAGTTGCTATTCGGGTGAGATTCACTAATTTCAGATAATGCTGCTACAGCATTAGCTACCACCTGTGAAAAAAGAAGATATGACCTTTATTTACTAAGAACAGTACAACTATAGAAAATTATAATCTTCTCCCAATCACAATCCTCAAGTCATTCCTGAATGTTTTATCTAGTCTATTAGAAACAGATAAACTATTTTTAAAACATATTAAACCTCCAATGATGGGTATATACAACTTGCTAGTGGTCAAAGAACCTAGAATTAAAACAATTCATATATTAGCAGAAAGTCACATAATTTGCTATTAAAACATTAACAGTATTAGTAGTACTCAAAACTCTCAATAGAATCAAGACATGAACAGCTAAAAAAAAGCAATGAAGTTTCAATATAAAACACATATATTAGGCAATGAAGAGAAAAATCTAGACCAAATAATTTTATAGATGACGGGTATACATGTATGGGGGGGGGGGGGAGAAAGTGGTGGGGGAGATGACACCATCAATCATATCACAAGTCTTAGAGCAAGAAAGTTTGAACTTGAAACTGTAGATCCCTATCTACATATATAAAAGGCTAATATGCAAAGTGTCCCTGCAGGAGTTCGACCAAGAGACCAGGAGTTCTATTACTTGCCATGATGCACAATGACCACCAAGGAGTGGCGTGGAACAAAGGAAGGCCCCAGCTGGCAGCCAGAAGGCCCTGACTGGCCCTGATTCCTGGCCTGGCCTCCCCGTGCAACAGACATCTAGATATATGGTACTAGTTTCCCCATCTGAAAACTGGGGAAAATTTAACTTACATCCCAGCTTAGCTTTAGTTTGAGGATAAAATCAGATGACACACATACAAATTCTTTCTACAAAGCCTTATGCAAAATAAAGGTGGTAAAATGACCATAATTCATCAGTTGCAGAGTTTCTCACATATGCATCTCTGAAATTGGGATGCATTTTATAATCAATGGTACATCAAATTAATGTAAAGTATTTTTCTTCCTTGGTAATGCAGAAAATAATAAAGCATCTTAGAATCAATGAGATATGGCATCTCAAATTTATCCTTCTTTCAGGCAGTATGATAAATAAAAAGTTGCTACTGAATAAAAGAAAGTACACTTGTATCCTGATTACAGATATGGGGTTTCATATTAGTTGAAACCAAAAAGGTAAAACATTCTACCAAACTTAAAGATATTTCAAATATAAAAAATAACTAAAACAATCTACAACCAATGAATATAATTTAAAACTTGCAAATATACCCACCCAAATCAAAGACTATACTATGGCCCCATGCAAGGAAATTTAAAACCACATTTTACAGTAGGCTCCCAGTTATGATAAAAAACGAGTAAGATAAGACTCCATATATTCTGTAAGTATATGTGAGATGTTATAGGAAATAGCAGCTTCAATAACGATATATATTGAAAAGATTCTCTAAAATGTCAACTCACTGTTAATTCTTACTTAAAGTCCCTTGCTAAAAATTTGAGAAACTAAGAGTTGTACATTATCCTTTTACTAAAAAGACAAGAAACCTAACAGGCATAATTTAGCTACTGCTTTTAATATCCACATCATCTGGATAGTCTGTAGATTATTTTAGTATAAGATTTTACCTAAAAGATAAAAATTTGATGTACCATTGATTATAAAAATCTGAGTATTTTTTAACCAAGTAATAATACCCTGGTGATTATATCCATTATTATGTTAAGGATAATGATGCCACAAAGGGAATAATTTTCATCCATAATTTAGTGATCAGAATAAAATTCAAAGATAAAAATCAAAGGCTCATTTGATAAGTATGATTAAGGATATAATATTTTACTGGTAGTAAAACAAATCAGGAAGAATTATCTAGTCCACCTATTGCTGCAGCCACGTATAAGCCTCTTCTCTGAATTATTTTTGTTTGCTATTTCCACCATCAAACAGGGAATTTTTTTAAAAAAGGCATAAAGAGTGAAATAATAATCCCCTTCATCATCTCAGTGCTTTACATACACAGAAAAGATATTTTATTTCCCATGTACAATATACTCGATAGACCTAATTACATTAAAAAGGATCAAAATATCACGGGAAGACCAAATGCCTGTTTTTTGTCTACTGCTGCCAACAAATGTCTAGTCTTAGTTTCCAATTGTCCCAAATAAACATCTTACAACTTACTATTTGTTAGTCAAATCCTTTTAATATTAAAAACAAAAAAGTTAAATGTAAAGTCTGTTCATTGGAAATGTAGAGGAAAGGGTGAGAATTGGAGGAATTAAAACATTGGGGAGAGCCCTGGCCATGTGTTTACCTGGCTGGAGCACTGTCCTGTACATCAAAATATGGCAGGTTTCATTCCTCAGCAGGGCACATGCCTGGGTTGCGGGTTCAATCCCGGGATGGGGCACATGTGGGAGGCAGCAATTGATGTTTCAATGTTCTTTTTCCTCTCTCAAAAAAACACACACTCTCTCTCTCTCTTCATCTCAAACACACACACACACCAACAACATTGGCGAATAAAGAGAACAGAAGGATACTAAACAGAATAAACAATTAGAATTCCTTTGTTATTGTCACAGGCTATTATAAATTAAATCAAGTGTACACTGCAGCTAATGAAGTATATATTCTGCTGGTTAAATAGCCAATTTTCACTTACTATCACATTAAAACAAAAGAAGGAAATAGGAAAAAGCCACTCTGATTAAAAGATCCAGCAAGATCAGATTATTTATAATAATAAAAGTGTAATACGCAAATCGACCAAACAACCAAACAGCAGAACAACCAAACAGAGTAATGACTGACTATCGGGATGACCATGCTATGACACGCACTGGTGGCCAGGCCAGCCAAGGTGGGTGCAGTACGATTGGTTGGGGGGTGGAGGGGACCTGCCATCGCCTCACAGAGGGAGGCCTAGGCCAGCTAAGAAATCACACCCCCCGCCTGCCACCCAGAGGGTGGTGACCAGTGCTGGGGGAGAGGGGAGCAGTACCACACAGGTGGCAAATAGTGGCAATGGGGGGGCGGGGCCAGTTGCTGGCAGCCGAGGAAGGAAAGCCCTGAGAGGCCCTGATTGCTGTCCAAGCCTAGGGACCCTACCCGAGGGGTCCTAGATTACAAGAGGGCACAGGCCGGGCTGAGGGACAACCCCCCCCCCCCATGTACGAATTTTGTGCACCAGGCCGCTGGTGGGATTATGTTTAGAAAAGCTTGCATGAGAAAAGAGATCAGTGCAGTCATGAAGCCCATGACCGACCAGAGGAGATGCATCCCCCAATAGCCACTGTACTGTTATTCTAAAATTCCTTGAAATTCCTTCTATTCTACCTTTCCATTTTCATATCCTAATCGTCAAATTCAAATGGTTGTTTTCAGAGACAGTGCATTGGGCCTAAAGGAACTGCTTAGAGTTCTCCCAGTCAGTAAGCCATATTTCTTTAGTGGAAACTTAAAATAGGCTAAACATAATGACTCTGAAGTAGGCAAAGAAAAAGGCTGACTTCAAGACAGGAACTGGGTGGCTGGTGTATATAGGATAACTCACTTGTCAATATTTATACTGTTTCTTTTTAATTCCATACTACGTGCATATACATATATTGTCTAAAAATAAACCTTAAAACTTAAGATTTGTTTTTTCTTCCCAGAGATCCTTCTCCAAACAATAATCTAATATCACAAAGGAATGACTTTGACCCTTGCAGTAACTTCCCTGATTTATTGGTGTATTAAAACAAAGGTTAGCCCAACCAGCATGGCTCAATGGTTGAGCGTCAACCTATGAACCAGGAGGTCACAGTTCAATTTCCTGTCAGGGCACATGCCCAGGCTGCAGGCTTGATCCCGGGTGTGGGACAAGCAGGAGGCAGATGATCAATGATTATCTCTCATCACTGATGTTTCTATCTCTGTCTATCCCTGTCCCTTCCTCTCTGAAATTAAGAAGAAAATAAAAAGTTGTCATCTAGGCTACAAAAGAACACATCCATAGGGTCAAAAATACGTGTTTTTAAATTCATCTTGCTTGTTAATTATGGTAAGTTCTGTTTTTTGGGGACTGCAACTAAACATTCCCCATCCCCATTATATCCCACTCCACCTAGACCTACTACACTATGTCTATTTTATAGATTCAGATGTTAAAAACATGGCTTTCCCTGCCTTAACTAAGAGAATTTGACAATTCCATTTAATTTGTTAGTTCCTTATAGACCCTTAGAATCTGAAATTTTTTAAGGTAAGCAATTTGTGTTTTTACTTACTCAATATTATACTTACTAGAGTTAAACAAAGATAAAAGATAGTAATAGACAAAATTTATTGAATGCTTACTATGTCCCATTAATCCTCACAGCAACTGAGGTAGTTATCAAAACCTACCTATTACAGATAAGAAAACAGGTGTTTTAAATGAATTTTTAAGTAGAGGATTAGAAAAATTCAGTGATTTGCTTAGTCTACAGAGCCAAAAAAGGACAGTGCATGAATAAGAACTCAAGTTCTGTATTTAATTCCAGTGTCTGAGTACTAATCATTCTGCATTCAGCATTTAAGAAGTTCTGAGAGCTGTGCACTTAAACTGAGGGAAAGGGAAAGGGAAAGAAAAATCAGATTGGGAGAGGATTCTATAATCAAAACATTATTTCCAGGCAGAGGCACCATACAGATTTATACAAGGAGAAAAATTTATTCTTCTACTTCATGTATTTCAGAAATAATCAAATCCTGATGGCACTCAGAGGCAAGACTTACTATCCACAATAAAAAAGATGCAAATTGACCATACCTTCACAATGTCCACCAGCTAATCAGGAATGAGTATGCAAATTAAGCCAACAAAGATGGCAGATTGATTTGCATGCACAGGTGCCAAATGGCCAGGGGTGTGGTGGGATGCTTGCGTTGTTGCCATGGTAACGACATAGGCATTACACACTGCTCCAGCTGCTCAGGGCCTCTAGGCAGTATGGGAAGGTGGGGCCGGAGCAGAAAGGTGGTGCCAGCAGCCAGGAAAAGGAAGGCCCATTCTTGCACGAATTTATGTGCATCAGGCTTCTAGTCCTATATAAAAGGCTAATATGCAAATTGACCAGATGGTGGAACAAACAGTCGCTATGATGTACACTGATCCCCAGGGGGCAGATGCTCAATGCAGGAACTGACCCCTGGTGGAGAGAAATGAGAAACCACAGCAAAGAGAGAAAACCTTAATGTATGGGCGAACAACTAGAGAATATCACCATCACTCTCAAGAGTACATTTTTCTTATAAATATAAACTTAGTGAGAGAAAGTATTTTAAATTCTGACCTCATGGGAGCTATTTTCCTACAGCTTCAAAGTGTTTCTTCATTCTAGGTTTACTTTCAAAGTAAAGTACTAATAAATCTACACCTCAAAATAGTGTTGTTGTTTTTTTTTTTTAAATCCTCATCCAAGTCTATGTTTTTACTGATTGGAGAGAGAAAGGGAGAAAGAGAGAAATATCGATGTGAAAGAGAAACTTCAATCTCGGTTATCTCCTGTACGCACCTTGACCATGGACTGAACTCGTAACTGAGGTATATGCCCTAATCACAAATCAAACCCACAGTCTTTTGATATTCTGGACAACCTTTCAACCAACTGAGCCACCCAGCCAGGACTCAAAATAGTTTAGGTCTAATTTCCCCAGAAAAGATTTTACTATGTGAAAGTATACAAATATCAAAGGAGTAAGAACCTTTTAAATTAATACTGTAGCAACACTTTTAACCTTTGCCTTTAGGAAACAGTAGCAACAGTGCTCCTCTCATGTGCTCTCTAAGCCAGCCCCTTTAGTAGGCGCTGATTACGCAATAGCTTAATTAATCCGTTCCAAAACTATCTAAGATGGTAGCCCTCAACAGTACAGAAAGAAAACGAGGCTCAGTGAAGTTAAGCCAGGACTTAACAGAGTGAAAATTTTTACTTCAAAGTTTGTCTTTTCTCTTTCAAATAGCATCTCACTAAAAATCAGCTTTGACTAAAGTATAAATGATAAAACAGCTGCAGGAAAATGAGGTATGTGTGATCACCCAAAACAGAGACTGAAAAAATAATAAAATTCTGTTACTTATAACAAGGTACACTACACCCTTAGGAACCAGCCTGGCGATCGACATAACCCCAAGAGTAGTCACATCTTGATCAACATTTTACTTTTAAGATTTAAAAGTCATTTCTGCAGATGTCCTAATGCTATGACATCTAGGATGCCCTTCTGAAGTAAGCTACAAGAGAACCACTAAGGCAGAACACCCTAGAAGCATTCATTCCTTTTGTAGGAGATTCTAATATTTGCTGGTACAGTGCTGCCCCCATGTGGAGCAACTTCTGAAAAAGTCCTCACCTAAGGATATTTTTCTATTGATTTTTAGGGACAGTGGAAGGTAGGTAGAGGAAGAGAGACAAGAGAAAAACATCAATTAAGAGTCACGTCGACTGGCTTCCTCTTTCAAGTGCCCCAACCCACCAAGGCCAGGGATCAAACCTGCAACCCAGATATATGCCCTTGATCAGGAACTAACCAGAGACCTTTTGGTTCACAGGTTAGTGCTCTAACCAGTGAGAAACACTAGCCAAGGCCTGATCTACCTTCTTAGCCCCATTGGGTATTTAACAAGTTTCCACAGGTACAAGGTATCATGCTCACCTAGAGGCCCAAATCTTCTCATTTGTCCTCTGTTAGGAAATTTAAAAAATGGTTGTTTAGAGTAACAGGGTGAATCAAAAGCAATGTAAAAACCACAGCTTGGTACCAGCTAAACATTTTATAAAACAGATACTATTGCCATGTAAATTTATTTCTTTGTGGAATTTCTTAAAAAGTAGCACATGGTATTGCTTGAGGGAAAAAAGGCAGGGTTGAATCAGAATTCTAATACTGGTGGTGATACTCTAGCACAAGTCATAATGTAAGCACATCCACATCCACACCCACTTCTATGCTTAGGCGGTGGCTGAAAGATTCCTGATTGTAGTACCAGAGTACCACCCTTTGACCTCAATATTAAATTTAATGGATAATGAGCAGAAGTCAAGACTACTCAAAGACTAAGATAAACCATATGAAATGTCAAAGCAGAAATGTGAGCAGTTAATTTGCAAATGAGAGACAATGTCTATTTCAAGGCAAATTCCAACTCCCTATTTCAAAAAGTTAAAAAAAATATTCAGAAGGTTTCTATTAATTAACTCACAATGTTAGTCACCTCCTAGTAAATACTGCATTAGGCAAAAGGGAAGAAAAATGGCTATATTCTTTCATCATCTTGTACTGATACTTAGAACTCATTACAAATGAGCTTCAATCACCAGCAGAATCAACATACTACTTGAGACTTGGCTCCCCATTATACAGGCAAAGTTTAAAATGTCCATAAGAAAAATAAAGATCCACAAACTTTAAGGTATTAAGTTACATTATGGCTGCCAAGCATTTAAAACATAATCATGGATTATATATGCGCAGACAGGAGGTGGACTAGAAGGACTTGATGGGGCGGGGGAGGGGGGGAAAGGGGACATATGTAATACTTTCAACAATAAAATTTTTTTTAAAAAAAGAACATAATCAGGTTGGCTGAAAAGAATCTTGTCACCGAAACCAGTTTGGCTCAGTGGATAGAGCCTGCGAACTTAAGGGTCCCAGGTTCAATTCCGTTCAAGGACATGTCTCTTGGTTGCGGGCACAACTCCAGTAGGGGGCACGCAGGAGGCGGCTGATAGATGTCTCTCATTGATGTTTCTAACTCTCTATCCCTCTCCCTTCTCTGTAAAAAATCAATAAAATACATTAAAAAAAAAATCTTGTCGTCTAGCCAGTCTGGCTCAGTGGTTCAACGCCAACCTATGAACCAAGAGGTCACGGTTCGATTCTCAATCAGGACACATGCCTTGGTTGTGGGCTTGATCTCCAGTGTGGCGTGTAGGAGGCAGCTGATCGATGATTCTCTCTCATCATTGCGGTTTCTATCTCTCCCTCTCTATTCCTCAATTCAATTAAAAACAAACATATTTTAAAGAATCTTATCCTGGAACTTTCCTATAGAAGAATGCATTCTAATAATTAGGCAATAAAGGTAACTATTCCCACACCATCAGAAAATACCTCAAACATTTTTCTGAAGGAATAATTTTTAAGTATTTGATATAAATTTAATGTGAAACCTCAAGAAAATGATGAAAGGATTGTTTTGTTTCTAGGCCAACAATTTTCAACCCTTTCCATATCATGACACACAAACTAATCACTAAAATTCTGGGGCATACCAAAAAAAATTTTTTTGGATAAAAAAAAATGTTTAAAGGTATAATTTTAATTCACTCACACTAGACAGTTGTTGTGTTAGCTATTACCATTTTTTTGCTTGTTTGACAACCTAAAGGGACTGCATGTTGTAAAAATTCTTACAGCATACCAGCTGTAAATCACTGTTCTAAACATATACAGGGAATAAGTATGATAAAAGTTTTGCTTTAAGATCCTTGTATTTTAGTACTTGGTTTCACCTTAGAAACACCAAGGGTGTGAGATAGACAAATCCGTGGGACACACAGAAGTCATGCTCCCCACAGCTAACCTATGGTTCAATGTCCCAAAGGAAAGATTTGTTTTAAACACACTTTTTAAAGTAACCCATTTTAAATACTGCTCTTTTCTAAAAGCAGAAGTTTCTTACCATTGGATTTGAATCTGCTATGAGATCCCGCAGAGAATCCAGAAATCCCTGATCTTCCACCATTTGAGCATTGATGTCATGGAGTTTGGCCACACACACTGCTGCTGTTTTCCGAACGTATGGATCTTCATCCTTCAAGCACTTTCGGAGGGGCTCACAGAGATATTCTGTGATCTTGTCCACTCGGATGCATCCCATGGTTCTAACTGCCAAGGCCCGAATCAGAGGATTGGGATCTTCACAGTCCTATAAAAGACAATCCTTTACAACTCTAGGTATACATGGTGACTGAAAGTAAACAGGCTAGTTTGGATAAGCCATAAAAGAATATTCATTAATGCAAGCTTCCAGTTATTCTACATCATCAGAATCCAAATCTCCCATGCTATTCCTTTCCTCCCCTAAATACAAATCTTCGCTGGCTATAAGAATCTAGGTTAGCAACTCATCTAATTATTTTATATATACAATAAAGAAATGCCAATAGTTGCAGGGCTAAGCAAAAGCCTAGTGAGCTGGAGTTACCACCCCCATGGCCATTTGTGGCCCAGCCCTAAAACAAGAGACCTTTGGGCTTATATTCTGGTGCGAGAGTAGGAGGAGAAAACGAGAAATTGGAAAGATGAGTCCCATTCCACAGTCAGTTTGCAAATAGCAAGTAGGGAGAAAAAGGAGCTTGGCCTACAGCCAAGAAAGCAGAGTGTAGAAACTGGTGAGGACTATACTAAAGTAAGTTCCTGCAGAAGGCCTTCTGACATAATTAACATACATTCTCCTTTATTAGCAAGTGCTCTTCCAAATAGAGTACAAATAAAACACTCAGTAAGAAGGAACATTCCTTAAATTGCCCTACCTTAAAAAATTTCTTTAAACATTATAAATTTCTATGTGTGCTAACTTCAAAAATATAAACTAGCTCTAGCTGATTGTGCTCACTGGATAGAGCGACAGCCTGTGGATTGAAGCGTCCTGGGTTCAATTACAACCAAGGGCACATGCTGGTTTTGGGTTCGATCTCCAGTGTGGGGCGTGCAGGAGGCAGCCAATCAATGATTTCCTCTCATCATTGATGTTTTTAGCTCTCTCTCTCTCTCTCTGAAATCAATAAAAATATATTTAAAAAAAGAAATGCTATCTCTATGGGGGTGTGTGTGAAACGGGGATGGAAGGTTATAAGGGGATAAATGGCGATGGGAAAAAAAAAAGAAAAAGAAAGTAATACTAACTAAATCTTAAAAAAAAAAAAAAAGCCATATATATATTTGAGAGAGGAAGGGAGAGGGAGAGAGAAAAACACCAATGATGAGAGGGAATCACTGATTTGTGCCTTCTGCATACCCCACACTGCGATGGAGCCCAGAATGTACCCTTGACCAGAATCAAACCTAGGACCCTTCAGTCCGCAGGACGAAGTTTATCCACTGAGCCAAATAGGCTAGGGTGCTCTCTCTCTCTCTCTTTCTCCCTCTCTCTGTTTTTAAATGCAGATTAAATTCCAGATAGAAAGAATATATTAGTAGGAAGAATCTCATTATTATGTCCATCAAATTTAATGAACAAAAATTTAAATATTCCATAATGTTAAGGAATTTTTTTAATAGTCAATTTTTAAAGATGTGACAATGGTATGGTGATTATCTTTTAAAAAGATATCTTATTCTGACAAAATATAAGGATGAAATGATTTTTCATCCTTATGATGTTTGGGATTTGCTTTAAAATTATCCAACTGGAAAGGAAATGAAGATCAGAAATGTATAGGGAATATAAATTAATTAAGACTGATCATGAGTTGATAACCACTGAAAGTACAAGGTGGGTACTTTGAATATTCCCTCTACTTGAATATGTTTGAAATTTTCCATAATGAAAAAAGTAATCAAATGTTGTAAGACCTATTAAGTAATACAAAATAGAAGTAGTGCCCTAGCTGGTTTCGCTCAGTGCATAGAGCGTTGGCCTGCGGACTTAAGGGTCCCAGGTTCAATTCCAGTCACGGGCACATGCCCAGGTTGCAGGCTTGATCCCCAGTAGGGGGTGAGCAGACTGATTCCTCTCTGAAATCAATAAAAAATTTATTAAAAAAGAATAATAATAAACAAAATAGAAGTAGTACCTCCTGTAGTTTCTACTACTTATGACCTGTAAGCATAATTTCTACAAAGATAAAACAGGTTACTGATACTATAATAACATGCCCACCCTCTGTGAGCCTTGAAAGCCTCTGTAAGCCTTTGTCAGTTCACAAAACACTGAGGTTTCACCTAGTTTTCTTCTCCCATCTGACAAGGAAGCACCAAGCCCAGCTAACAGAAGGCCCACCAGATGGTCTGACCTGGGTGACAAACGTTGGCATAGAGAATGCCTAATACATGAACATTCCTAGTCACTACCAGTACTTCTCTAGAGGCTCTCTTTTGGAACTGAAGTTGCTTATTTGCAGTGCAGACACTAAATATCAAGAGACACTTCTGAAAAGGTTACTTAACGTAGGAGAGACTGCTCTTGAGTCCTTTAAGTTACCTTCACAAAGCTGTTGACAGCCATAATGGCCATGTCTGGCTGACTCTTGGCATAGTTCATCAAATAGAGATACACCAGCTTCTTTAGTTCCAGGTTGTCAGTCTGCATACAGTTTACTACATCTGGAAAGAGCGAGCTGAAAAGAGAGGAGAATAGAGAA
This sequence comes from Lasiurus borealis, assembly GCA_004026805.1. Classification (NCBI taxonomy): domain Eukaryota; kingdom Metazoa; phylum Chordata; class Mammalia; order Chiroptera; family Vespertilionidae; genus Lasiurus; species Lasiurus borealis. The sequence goes on along the minus strand of PVJN01002445.1, from coordinate 27,770 downwards.
AGGAAAGGTGAGCAGACAGTGCCAATCTGTTGAATAAAACATGAAAAAAATTAGCCTTATTTTACAAGTAATTTGATGCAAGGACAAATGTTCCCACAGTGATAATTATTGTTATTACAGAAATGAATTATTAAAGAAATTATAGTACTGGTCCTAAGAGATCTTTAAAAATAGATTTTTTTAAAAACCCTGGCCGAGTAACTCAGTTGATTAAAAGCATCATCCTAATACACCAAGGTTTCAGGTTCGATCCTGGTCAGGGCACATACAAGAATCAATCAATGAATATATTAATAAGTGGAACAACAAATTGATGTATCTCTTTCCCTAAAATTTTTTAAAATAAAAATAAAAAAACTTTTTATTATGAAAATTTTCAAACAAAATTAGAGGAAGCAATGCAAAGAACCCAATGTATCTATCACCCAGCTGCAAACAAATACTGATACATGCCCAATGTTATTTCAGATTCTATCTCTTACCTAGTCCCTAGCCCATTTAGTTGCTTTGGATTTTTAAAAAACAAATCCTCATGCATAACAGTCTAGTGCATATCTTTAGAATTTTTGAAAAACCACTACTTTTATCACATACAAAAATTAACAATAATTCTTCGAATCACTTAATTGCAATTCCAAAGCACTACAGCTGTGGTCATATTTGTCCATCTTTGACCAGTAGGAACTTATTTAGTTAGCTCCTGGGTCCTTGTGATATGACCCTTTATTTTCAATATCTTCCTTGCTTTCTGGCAGAATAAGATGCTCCATTCAAGCTCATCTTGTAATTTCTAATAATATAACTGGAATCCACTTCTCTAAGACATCATGAATCCCTTTTCGTGGGACTTATTTAACATACACATTCAGACAAACGAAAACTTCAGTGTGCGCAAATATAAAAGGAGTTTAGACTCTTCCTAAATTCAAGTCATTTAATGATTTAGCCTTCTCCTTTAAGGCCAATGGAAAGAAATTTATACTTCCATTCACAAGATCACCATTAGTTTAAAAGAGTTGAGTTCTTCAGATTTTAAAGTGTAATCTGCATTTTAAAAAACATAAGTTAGCTATAATTTTATGGGAAGTTAGTAATTAACCTTTCCCCTAAAGCTATCAAAATACCTTATAAATTAAATACTTCTAAATATCTTATTACTAATACAGAAGTAAGAAAAATAGCTGATAACATAGTATAGCTCCCATACACATACAAAAACCATATACAGAAACAGAAATTATTTACAAAAAGGAAGATATACTGCAAAGTCAAAGAATCCACTATATCTCCAATGAAGCAATGGTTTCTGCTCTGGAAAGCAAATTATTTCTTTAATTGCATGTGTGCATCTTATGTCGTTTCGTGTGCATGTAGATAATTAACAAACATTAACATTCTCTAATAATGAATGTTCTTTCCATTTCTCAAGGGAATACATGATGGGCAAAACAATTGGAAAACAAGTAAATAAATGTGGTACATTAACCAATAGGAAACTGAAGATCTTAAAATTTAATTCAACCATCTGTACAAGATCAGGAAGATCTTGATCAAGAATAGTCTAAGGCCCAGCCAGTGAAGCTTAGTGGTTGAGTGCCAACCTATGAACCAGGAAGTCAATGTTCACCAAGGCTGCAGGCTCAATCCCCAGGGGGAGGCATGCAAGAGGCAGTCCATCAGTGATTCTCTCTCATCAATGATGTTTCTATCTCTCTCTCTCCTCTCCCTTCCTCTCTGAAATCAGTAAAAATATATTTAAAAAAAAGAGAGAATAGTCTAAGTTCTACATAAAGACTGTTAAGTACCAAAGTATAAAGCTAAAAACACGAATTTTCCAATATGGTAGCCATTAGGTATATGTGGTTTGCAATGTGGCCAGTCCAAACTGAGATGCATACAGGGTGTCTCAAAAAAATGTAGACACACTTTGAATAATTATTAATTCCAATGGGTTAAATCTGAAAAGAAAAATTGGAATTAATAATTATTCAAAGTGTGTCTTCATTTTTTGGGGGACACCCTATATATAAAATACAGTGAATTAAAAATATAATGTAAAATATTTCATTAAAAATTTTATACTGATTTTATGCTGAAATAATATTCTGGGTATACTGGATTAAATAAATTATTAAAATTAATTTCATTCATTTTTAACTTTAACTGTAATGTGGCTACCAGAAATTTAAAATTGCATATGTGGCTCACATCGTATTTTGAATGGATAGCACTGAACTTGACGTTACTTGCAGTGGTGACTGAAACATAACCCCAAAACAGCTAACCTCTATTGTTTCTCTGAGCTATCTTTCTGGGCACAGCATAAATCTCATCTCCTCTAAGAAGAGTTCTTCAACTCTTCCTGTTTAAATGGATCTCTCTTTTGTAGAGAACTCTTCTTGCCTTTAATGTATACATTCTAGTACTTAATTATCTAACTGTATCTTATTATTAAGGCTAAATGACACTATCCTTTTGTCGGAATTATATGTGGTATAGTTCTAGGTACAAAAATAAACAATCAGATTAACAAATAATACTTACCAAGTATACAAAAGTAAACTAAAAAAAAAAAAGTTTTAACTTTTCTGTAGGATATAGAAATAAACTTGGTAAGAACAAAAAGCATCGTCAATGAGGTCGCTAACTTTCACAGTTCTCCCAACCTAGATTTATTTATTCCTTCAGTGACTGATCATGGGTAAGCAAACCACAGCCTGTAGGCCAAATTCAGCCCACCACCTACTTTTTTAGGAGTAAAATGGTTTTTACATATGAAAATTTACAGTAGATTTGATGACAGAAAGAATACTAGCTTTGAATCCCAATTAAGTAAAATTACATTCCCCAAAAAAGAATGCCAACTTCTTCTTTAGTAGATGTGTAGTACAAAAAAAAAAAAAAAAAAAAAAGACCCACAAAAAACTATACATACTATATATTCAATTTTGTCAACAAATCTTTGTGGAAAATATTTTTCTCTCATATATACTTATCTATATAACATCCTTATTTTTTTGCCCCTTGGCCTGTTAAACCTAAAGTCTTTATTATCTTGCCCTTTAACAAAAATAAAAATGAAAAAAAAAATTATCTTGCCCTTTATAGAAGTCTGCTGACCTCTAAAATATATGGTTACCTAAAAGCAAGTTAAAAACCAAATGTGCTTATGTGCTAACACACAAAACTCCAACAACAAAAACCTGCCTCAGAACAGCAGCACCCAGGGCCCAAGAAGATAACTGAGTCACTTCCTATCGCCACCGTTTCCACCTGAGCTCCAGATCTGGTGACAGAAGCCACTCTCACTTTTTGGGTCTCATGACCCCTTTAAAACACTTTAAAAATTACTGCCCGGCTGGCGTGGTTCAGTGGTTAAGCATCGATCTGTGAACCAGAAGGTGATGGTTCGATGATCACATGATTGCAGGCTCAATTCTTCCAAAAGAGGGCATGTAGGAGGCAGACAATCAATGATTTTTCTCTCATCATGGATGTTTCCATCTCTCTTTCCCTCTCCCTTCCTCTCTAAAATAAATAAAAAAATTCTTTTAAATAAATAAAATTACTGAGATCCCCAGAGTTTTTGTTTATGTGGGTTATATAAGTATTAATATTTTACCATATCAGGAATTAAAGCTGAGAAATTCTGCTCTGGCATTCAACCTGCTGTAGAATATTGTTTTGGTTGAAGTGTCCAGCTTCATACACATATATAAAACAGAAAAGGGAGGAGTATTTTAATAGCTTTTTCACATAACTTATCCTTCTTTAATACATTAAAGCTAGCCCTAGCTGATCTGGCTCAATGGATAGTGTCAGCCTACAAACTGAAGGGTCAAAGGTTTGATTCCAATCAAGGGCACTTGCCTGGGTTGTAGGCTTGGTCCCCAGTAGGGGACATGCAAGAGGCAGCCAATCAATGATTTTTCTCTTATCATGGATGTTTCCATCTCTCTTTCCCTCTCCCTTCCTCTCTAAAATCAATACATATATTTTTAAAAAATACATTAAAACTAGACAAACAGTTGTTTCACATCTCTTTCAGTCCACAAATAGTAGTTTCTTTTTTTTTTTAATATATTTTATTGATTTTTTTACAGAGAGGAAGGGAGAGGGATAAAGAGTTAGAAACATCGACGAGAGAGAAACATCGATCAGCTGCCTCCTGCACACTCCCTACTGGGGATGTGCCTGCAACCAAGGTACATGCCCTTGACCGGAATCGAACCTGGGACCCTTCAGTCCACTTCAGCCGAAGCTCTATCCACTGAGCCAAACCGATTTTGGCAACAAATAGTAGTTTCTTAAAAGTTAGTTACAGAATGGGGAAGGTTGGGGGATAAGGTAGAAAATCTTTTAAAAAGTTAGTTACAAGGCAATCTGAAACCATGAACTATCAATACTTGGTTGCATTAAAATCTAGTCATTTATCATTTATTTTGATATATCATTTATCCATGGTAATTTTTGATATGTGCACTGGTCATTTGGAAAATATTGGTTCAAAGAGATATACAGATTTTTCCCAATGTTGGCACATCCACATATATATATTTAAAGCGGTAATATGCAAATAAGCCAGGTGTCACAATTGGCTCAGGAGGAGCTGCATACAGATGGGTGGGGCGGGACTGCATGCCAGCCCCAGCCCCAGCCCCAGCCCCAGCGGACACACACCAAAGGTGGGGGTGTGCTCTGAGCAGTCGCACCAGGTGGGTGGCAGCAGGGGCAGCGGCCGTAGAGAAGCAGCCCCAGTTCTGTGTGCCTGGCAGTGGCAGGAACAAAGCAGCTGAGGTCGGAGTGGGTGGTGGCAGCAGCCAGAGCAAAGCAGCCTGGGTCCCGGGTGCTAGAGGACAGCCAGGAGAAGGAAGGCCTATTCTTTCAGGAATTTGTGCATTGGGCTTCTACTTTCATTATATAACAGCAAATAAGCACATTCATTAATTTCAACACCAATCTCATCAGAAAAGTATTGGAAAGCTAAGATGCAAGTTTTCCAACACTCTACTTTTTAAAGTTTAAATTTATCCAATGTCATTTTTCCCCTTGAAGTGACATGTGCAGTTTATTCATTATTTAAAAAATATATTTTATTGATTTTTTTACAGAGAGGAAGGGAGAGGGATAGAGAGTTAGAAACATCGATGAGAGAGAAACATCAATCAGCTGCCTCTTGCACTCCCCCTACTGGGGATTTGCCCGCAACCAAGGTACATGCCCTTGACTGGAATCGAACCTGGGGCCTTTTAGTCCTCAGACCGAGGCTCTATCCATTGAGCCAAACTGGTTTTGGCAGTTTATTCATTTTTGATAAAATGGTTCCCAAATACTGAAGTCTGATTAACTATAATTTATCTGTCAATCATCCTTTCATATGAAAATGGGTGTTCCTGCCCTAGCTGGTTTAGCTCAGTTGGATAGAGCATCAGCTGGCAGACTTAAGGGTCCCTGGTTCGATTCTGGTCAAGAGCACATGCCTGGGTTGTGGGCTCAATCCCCAGCAGGGGGCATGCAGGAAGCAGCCTATCAATGATCCTCTCTCATCACCGATTGATGTTTCTATCTCTCTTCCACTCTCTGAAATCAATAAAAATATATTTTAAAAAATAAATAGCCCTAACCGGTTTGGCTCAGTGGATAAAGCGTAGGCCTGTGGACTGAAAGGTACCGGGTTTGATTCCAATCAAGGGCATGTAGCTTGGTTACGGGCCCATCCCCAGTAGGGGGCATGCAGAAGGCAGCTGATTGATGTTTCTCTCTCATTGATGTTTCTAACTCTATCCCTCTCCCTTCCTCTTTGTAAAAAATCAATAAAATATATTAAATAAATGAATAAATATGAGAGAGAAGGGAAAGGGAAAAGGAAGGGGGAGGGGAAGGGAAGAGAAGAATATGGGTGTTCTCAATTCAAATACTCATGCATGGGATTTATTTTTTTCAATTCAACTATCACTCTGCTATACAGCACAAGTGTTTTATGCATAATTCCTATTTTATCATACAGAATATTAAAAAGGTTTAATAAAATAAAATTTGAATGCTTCACAATCCTAAGTGGAACTGCATTTATTCCCTGCAAATACATGGTGGTGAAGAATAGAATGATTACTGTTACAGTTTGGCAGCACTGCCTTGACTCATGCTTCCACACCAGCAGTGCAAATAAATGTCAACACTAGGAAAAAGACTTAGAACACCTAAATATTATAAGAATAGCTTTGACCTCAGAGACCCTGATAGGCTCTTGGGAATCCTCAGGAGCCTGCAGACAATCCTTACTTATTTCCGAATGGTATTGTTAAATTACAGAAAAAACTGATTTTGTTAATACTGATTTTTATCTTGAATTCAGGAACTGAATGTAAAGTTGTAAAGTTGAGGGCACTGGCTTGAGTCAGTTAAAGGGCATATGCGCTTCTGCTTCTCAGTATATTTTTATCATCTTCTAAAGCTACCTCAGCAACAGATTTGTAAGTGTGCCAGCTCTCAGGAGGGTTGGTTTATGCTAGATCCGCATGCAACAAAAATCAAACTATTCCCCTTTTCCAAAAACACGAAGCAAAATAAAACAAACAAACTTACGTCACAGAATTAATATAAAGGCAACTAAATTTGCTGATGATGTTTTCAGGGACAAACCCATTCTTGTAAGTTCTATGATTATATAATTTTAAACGGAAAGCAGTGAAAGTCATAAAATACGGTCTGGGTCTAAAGTAGGCCAACAGTAGGAGTGCCTGTCCTTACCTGACATCCTTCCCCACAGTCATAGCAGCAATCACTTTCTTCACAGCCTCCTTCCGCTTTTCTTTCTTTTCATTGTTGAGTTCAGCTTTTAATTCAAAGATTTCTCCTAGAAAAGAAGAGAGCAAAATGAATGAGTTCTCAGGACCAAAGATCTAAAGCAGAATACTGTGTTATACAGTAAGTAACACCATGAAAGCTGCCCAAAGGTTTAAAAATTATAGGACAGGTACAATTCAAATCCTTAGAATATTAACTAATCAATTGATAAAGACACCATCTTTCAAGTTATTGCCAGAAAGGAAGATGCAATCCAGATCTTAGGAGGCGCAGGAGGGGGAAATAAGTCTCATGATATCTTACCACAGTGGGTAAAAGTGAAACCTGAGGAATGTTCTTCCATCAGAATTTCAATGTTCTGGAGGAAAAATAAATATAGACAGGAAAAGGGTTCACCAATCAGTGTTTTCAAACCCAAAAGACTCCAAATATCATCTCATTCACCTTCTCTTAACCTCACAGATAAAGAACTGAGGCTCAAAGATCTCAGAGTGAGTGACAGTGTGTCTCCTGAATCCAGAGTTCTCAACCTTGGCCACACACTACTATCTGGGAAGTATTTAAAAATAATAATGCTTAGGCTCTACTTTGGACCAACGAAATCAGAATGTCAAGGAGTAGGATTCTTATACTCATATATTCGAAGTTCCCCCAAGTAATTCTAATGCACAAACACAGTTGGAAATCACTGTTCTCCTCTAATTAGTACTTTAATAAGTTAATGGACGCCCAGGCCGGTTTGCTCAGTGGATAGAGTGATGGCCTGTGGACTGAAGGGTCTCGGATTCAATTCCGGTCAAGTGCACCTTCCCAGATTGTGGGCTAGATCCCCAGTGGAGGGCATGCAGGCAATCAATGATTCTCTCTCACCATTGACATTTCTCTCTCTCTCTCTCTCCTCTCTGAAAGCAATAAAAATATATTAAAAACAGAAGTTAATGGGAGGGAGGAGGATTGAGCAAAAAAAGGAAAGACTCATGAACACAGACAAGTGTGGTGATTGTAGGTGGGAGGGGGGGTGGGTGGAGGTAGAAGAAGGTAAAGGGGGGATAAATGGTGATGGGAAAGTAAAATAAGAGAAGCTAATGGGGGAATAAAAAAGTGAATGGTCTTGTATTCAATCACTCTAACAATAAAAATAAGCTTGAAGAATGGTACAAACAAGAGTCATTTCTAAGGAATAATCTCGAATAACTGACTGCTCTGTGAATGGCAAGGCTGTCACCACTACTTTAAGGCCAGGCTCACCTACCGTCAATAAGCAGAGGTAACAACCCTCAACTGGCTTTAAAAGAAAACATACCACCACTTCAATCTTCCATCTGTACTCTTAAACCCTTCTAGAATATTGTCTCATTTTTTTCCCCCACCTTTATGTTGGTTCTTGATGTTCATTTAACCGGACTGTACTGGTCAATATAGAAATAGTGGGGACAGCAACTATGTGATCTGCTGAAGCCTCTAAATGTAATGGATGAAACAAAGATACCCAGCCATTGAAAAATAAAAAAAGTGTGTTACATCAATATTCACTGCCAACAATGCAAACAAATCCGTGTTACAAAAACTGCCGTTTTATTTGATCAAGAGCTGCAAAAATAGTACAGCCAGAAAAGCTGGACTCTTTGAAGAGTCATTCTCCTCTGCATCAAGTCCTCCGCTGCAAATCCAGCTCTTAGGGGTCCTTCCCATCACTCACTCTGGGAACAGAAAAGACAAGCAGCGGGACTTCAGAAAGGCTGAATTGCGAATGGCCGTAGGAGTTGAAGAATCAAAACAGGATGTACCTGAAATGATTCCAACTCCAACAGCATATACTTAAATATGTTCCAGTGGCAATTCTGGTGGGTGCTGCAGGAAGTAACAGGAACATAGTCTATTCATTTTTAAAATATGGCATTTACCCAGCCATGACTCATCTATAAATCTCAAAGTTTTACAAGTCCCTAAATAGTTACCAGGACAGATTACAAGAGAATGATTGAAGAGGTAGGTGAGTTTTTAAATTATAATTTTTTATGTCATGAAAGACACATTGGCCCTCAAAACCCATGAAATGTTAACAGAATACATACATTTCAGAATAAGAAAATCAGATAAAAATGAATGGAAAGGAGGCTAGAGGCATTTGTGAGATGTAAGCAATAGACAGAAAAGAAGAAACTGTGAGGAGCTCTCAGTGAAGCAAAGGTGATCTCATACACACAACTTTATTCAATTCTTACCTTTTTTCCCCTTCTCCCCTTAAATCTACCAAGTACTGCTAGCAGCTAGCAACAGTTCTCAATCTTGGCTACACATTAGAAAAATCTGGAGAGATTTTTAAAATCCTCTCCTCCCTCCAGCCATATCCCAGACCAGACCAATGAAATTTGGATATCTGGGTATGAAACCTGGACATCAGTATTGTTTTTAATTCATGAGGTAACTCCAATGTGGAGGTAAGGTTGAAAGCCACTGACTAGTAGGTAGTTAATATAATTAAGCAACTAACTATAGAGGTTCCTGTATTATGATAGAAGAACTTGTTTACCCTTACATAACTCCAAATGACAGAACAGAACAGATATGCTTGTGCTTTCTAGAAAATATCCTGGTGTTCCTTGCTCACTCTAGGTCATTATAATGTGCCCTCCTACCTTTATTTTTTCTTCTTTTCTGATCATTGCAATCTTAACATTACAAGATTCCCTGATTGTTAACATTATGCCATAGTTGTTTTATCATGCTTCCTATACATTTACAAGTTTTCTGAATCATTTTAATAAGAAGCTGCAGGCATCATGTCTCTTTAAACATGTCAGTGTATAATCTCTAAGAACAAAGAGTTGTCTTACATAACCATAATATAATTATCTAATTCAGGAAATTTAACACTGATACATTATCATATAGACCTTACTCACAGATCTTAATAATGTCCTTTATAGCAATTTTACACCCATTCCCCTTAGGCCAGGATGCAATTCAGGATCATGTTTTACATTTATTGTCATGTCTATTTAGTCTCCTTTAAACTGAAACGGTTCTTCAGCCTTTGTCTTTCATGATAATGACTTTTGTTTTAAAGCCAGTTATTTCATAGCATGTTCTCAGCTTGGGTTTCTCATTGGTGTTCGTTCTTCCATTATTACTCTGATGTTAGACATTTTGGCAGGCATAATTCATAAAGGATGGTGTGTTCTACTCAGTACATCACATCAAGAGGAAAATGATGTTAATTTGTTCCATTATTGGTGATGTTAACACTGAATACTTGGATAAAGTAGCAATGGCAGGTCCTGACACTGTAAAGGATATTTTGGAGGCTATTTAAATATCCTATTCCTCATCAAACTTTCACCTGCCAGTTATTTTAGGATTCACTGATGACTCTTGTCTGAATCAACTACTACAACTACAATTTATGTGTACATATATAGCCAATGGTTTACAATTTACTTCTTAGATCACATTTTTAAATTCTCAAATTATCTCAAAGTTAGCCAGTGGGAGACCTTCAAAGTATACCGCTCCTTGAATGTGCCATCATTTTTGAGTGCTCTCTTTCTTTTGCTTTCTGGCATAAGATGTTCATGTTCCTCCTGTACTTTACCTTGACCCAGCTGGGAATCAGTCTTTCTCCAAGGAGTCCCAATTCTTTTTAGTGAGAAACAATATTTAGAAACTGAATATTAAGTGTCCTTTTGCACCTACTCTGACTTAGAGAGGAAATTAGGATATTTAATTTAAAAAAACTCCACTACTGTTAGGGTAGAGAATGGGACTCATACATAATAGGCAACCAATAAAGATTTACTACATAAATGAACAAATCTAAGTGGAGGATCACTGCAGCATATTTTTTAAGACCAAACTTAATTAAATCTGGAGACAGTCAGGAGGCTAAGGCGAGTAAACATCACAAGGGAAATCAGAAAGTGAAATTCCAGGCAGAGAAACTGTCTTATTTTAGCCACTGGAGAGGAGAAAAGGTACATTTGAGAAGGCAAGTTGTTAGAGAATAAGAGGGATGGTAGTTGGTGTCATGCCCAGAATACTTCAGTAAATATAAGGACTGCTGAATACAAAAGCATATGATCCCGAGAGGCATAACAGGCTTAAAAGACCTAAACCAGTCTGCCTTGAGTGGGAGGGCCATCTATAGCACTAGAACAGAGCTATTTTACTTAGCAACAATTTAACGAAAGATAAGGAGGTTGAATTTTTCCAAGATTCAAAGATGAGGCTAATAAATTCAAAGCTACTCAAGCAATCGATGACCAAAAAAATCACAATACTGACTTTAGAGGTTCCCTGTTTTAAGTTAAAAGAATGTATCTAGACAAAGTATAGCCACAAAGTATGAGATAGATCTAAATGGGATGTGAAACATCAAGTTTCTTGCTTTATTTTGTATGACCCCATTTTCTTCAAAGATAAAAAAAACTATAAAAAATCATATACAGAGCTAGCCAGTTTGGCTCAGTGTATAGAGCATTGCCTGCAAAACTAAAGAGTCCTGGGTTTACTTCTAGTCAAGGGCACATGCCTAGGTCATAGGCTCAATCTCCAGTAGGGAGCATGCAGGAGGTAGTCCATCAATGATTATCTCTCATCATTGATGTTTCTCTCTCTCCTTCTCCCTTCCACTCTGAAATCAATAAAAACATTTAAAAAATCATATGTATTAAAATATGCATGTATTTGCATAGGAAAAGATTGACCATATACACCGAGTTCCCCTCAGGAACAGGAATAAGGAGGGAGAGAATTTTCATTTTTACTTTTTATATACCTGTATTTAATAGTATTCCTTATTATAAAAATGTATATTTCCAAGTAAAAAATTGAAAGAGAATAAAAATGCTCAGGATTTTTCAATCTTCAATGATAAATGTTGGATCCCTTTTACTAAGACAAAACTTTCAATCAAATTAAAACCCTATAGTTTAGCCTAGCTGGAGTGGCTCAGTTGGCTGAGTGTCATCCTGTGCACTGAAAGATGGCTGCTTTGAATCCTAGTGGGGGAACATACCTGGATGGCAAGTTACATTTCCAGTTGGGGCAGGTATGGAAGGCAACTGATCAATATTTCTCTTTCAGATCGATGTTTTTCTCCCCCTGCCCCTCTTCTTCAGTAGGATTTAAGTAAGTAAGTAAGTAAGTAAGTAAATAAATAAATAAATAAATAAATAAAATACCTATACTTTAATTTCCTCAATACACTTGTCTGTAGGAATAGTAGATCTCCAATGAGACTGCCCATAACATGCATGTCTGAAGAGGTCAGGAACACCATAATCATACCATAATTTTTGAAGGATCTCAAAGCTTTGATCAGGTTCTCACACTTACCTTTTTTATTGGTTGTGAAGTACTTGGAGTCAGTCATGGTGATGGCTCTTTAATGTGCACCTACAGCAAGAGAAAAGAATTCCTTTCTTAAAATGAATGTATGCTTTGCTGGACATAAACTTGGATAAAGAACATTTACATATTAGAATTTCTGTATTCAAAAAATGAGTGTCTTCTTCCTTACCACTATCATTGGTGATTCAAGGGATGCAAAGATAATTAAGAATGTAACTCTTGCCTTAACGAGCTAACTGGGAGAAAAGCCAAATGAAATGTATTAATAATCTGAACCTATCATGGCTTTGTGACTTTATCCACAATTATCTTCAGGAAGCCTCTAAGACTTACAACTAGACCTTTTTATAAATACATCTTCAGTTAGTCACTCAAATATTTAAGATAAGGCAAAGTTTGTTTTGAGAGATTCCCCCCATTACTTTCCATTCAGGGAAATCTGATTTACTTCCCTGCCTCAGATTAAGTCACTTCAAAACCTGTATTCTGGGCCTGGCCAGTGTGGGTCAGTTGGTTGGGTGTCATCCTATGCATCAAAAGGTTGCTGGTTCAATTCTCTTTCAGGGCACGCGCCCAGATTATGGGCTAGATCCCTGGTAGGGGATGTGACAGGAGGCAGCCTGAAGATGTATCATTCTCACATCAATGTTTCTCTCCCTTTCTCACTCTCTAAAAACAATAGATATCTTAAAAAACAAACAAACATATATTCTGAATGAGTGTAAGGTCAAAGAAGAAAACAATTCTGCCAATCTATTTATCACTGCATGCAACTTTCAATAAAAGGAATATGTATACATAAAAAAGCCTAAATTAGTAGATTACTCTGACAACAGACATCTAGAGAGGCAAACACACTTTATCCATGGATTTTTTTAAACTATGATTTTCTAACAATATACATTTAACACAACAGTATTACCAAAGAATAAATAACATAAGAACAAGGCAAAAAACTTGAGGTATTCGTTTAGTCATATTGAATACAAAAGAGAATCAGAAATGGCATTAAAATGTAAAAGAACACAAATTCCACCCTCAACTTTAACTCTTCTGTTTCCAATTTCCAGAAATAATCTAGCTGACACATGCCTCTACAATAAAAGGAAAAGAATACTAGTCACATTTCTCCCAACATGAGAAAATGTTTTCTGATTTCAGAAACTCATAGTAAGACTTTGTCTAACATACCTAACGTCTTTGAATACATTAAAATTTTCTTTTAATAATATTCCTTCTGCACTCAAAACTGAGTATCTTCTTTCTTACCACCATAATTAACAATAGTTTGGTGTTAAAGATACCTGTTCATTACTGTCAGATCAAAACAACACATGTGATAATATATTTGGCAAACATGAATGATTAACGCATTGGGCTAACAACAGTAAACATGGATGAGAGAAGAGACTTACACACTAAACAAATCAATGTAATCAAGGAAAAGGAGAAAGAGCCAGAAAACATAAAATATTGAAAAAAGGTAAGCTCAAATCATCTCTAAAATGTGCTGCTTGGACAACCTAAGAGAAATTAGACTTACTTACTATCTTTCCAAACAGCAACTTTACTATTTAATCCACATACAATAGACTTTATCAGAATTTTACTGAATTACCTTGTTAAAAGAAGTGAGCTAGAACTCACAACAAATATTATTATAGAATACAGAAATTTCTTTTGATCGCATTTGTTATAATTAGTTAGCCTGTAGCAGAGGCTTGCCTTACACAATATTTTCATAATGCCTTTCTAGCAAAAATTCAAAGAATGTATAATCATTTCATCCATTCACAATGTAAACTAAATATGGAGTGGGCAAACTGAAGAAAGGAGTCCTTCACATAAAAGACTTGGAATAAATCACCTAAGGACTTACATACACGAAGAGAAAAACCTATCTACAGAAATGATTACTAGAGCCTAACAGAAGGATCATCAAAATTTAAAACTTGCTTAAAATTTAAAAACAAAATCTGCTTGGAATTTTTCACCCAGTTTCTTTGAAAAAATGGTACAAAAATCGTTGTTTGCTTAATGCTCTCAGACACATACATGTTAAATTCTTAACGGTTTTCAATGCAACCTGTTAAACATTAAATTAACCTAATCTTAAATCCTACCTTTATTAATGACCCACACGTTTGTTACTTTCCCTAACAATTTCACTGTCAAGGAATATATTTCTGTCCTATTCATTGTGAGCATTAAGTGTTCTTAACGAGAGATTAATGTACCAATCCACAAAATTTCAGGGGAGAAAATAAAAGTAATCTTAGATTCTAAATTAAGAATCCCTATTCTTCCCTGGCCTGTTGATCAGTGGTTAGAGCATCAGCCCCAGACCAAAAGTCTTGGGTTCCATTCCCAGTCAAGTGCAAGTACTAGATTGTGGGTTCACTCCCCGCTCTCCCCCCGCCTCAGGGGATGTGGGGCCAGTGCAAGAGGCAACCAGTGGATGGCTCTCTCTCTTTCTCAGTCTCTGTCTCCACTTCCCTCCCTTCCACTCTCTCTGAAAAGCAATGAAAAAAATATCCTCGGGGAAGGGAGGGGGAGAAGGAAGGAATCTCTGGGCTTAGAAGGGGAAAACTATCACTCTATCTTAGCTCACACTGCTGTAAACACCAGTAATGGAGTACCCCTCACTCATGTTGGCTGGGAAATAATTACTGTATATATCAAATCAGTCCCTGCCTTAAATTTCAACAAAAAGGAAAATAGTCTATACAAAAACCAGTATGAGGTGGTGGGTGCACAACACTGTGAATGTATGAAGTGCCACTGAACTGCTCACTGTTAAATGGTTAATTTTTTTTTATAATATATTTTATTGATTTTTTACAGAGAGGAAGGGAGAGGGATAGAAAGTCAGAAACATCAATGAGGGAGAGACATCGATCAGCCGCCTCCTGCACACCCCCTACTGGAGTTGTGCCCACAAGCAAGGTACATGCCCCCGACCGAAATCGAACCCAGGACCTTTCAGTCCGAAGGCCGAAGCTCTATCCACTGAGTCAAACCGGTCTCGGCAAATGGTTAATTTTGTTATGTGAATTTCACTTCAAAAAATTACATTTGTATATATATATTTTAAAATGAGATGCACTTAATCACATGCCAGAGATGGGCATAACCAGATTCTCCAAAATACAGGATGGTGAAAACTACTGTCTGCACTAGAAGCCAAAAAAAAAAAAAAGGGGGGGGGGTGAGGGGCAGCCAAGATAGAACTAAAAAAAAAAACCCACAAAAACAAGTACAGTTTCTCAAAAAATGAAGCTCCAGGAGGGAAAAACACATTGTTCCTTCAGGAGAGCCCCAGGAAAAAAACAAAACGTCGCAAAGTTTGAACTCACCCAGCCCTTCTACCGGCCGGACAAGTCCGGGCTGTTCTGAGGACTTGCAACGTGGCCTAGGGGCACTGTTAAAACCAGCGCCACAGTCAGAGCACACAGTAACTTTCACTTGTCCTAGCCCAGGGTGTCATGTCCCCGCACTTGAGAGAAGGCCTCCCCATACAGGGTTATACATCTAGATTTAACGAAACCTAGTTTCTACTAAATATAGATTGTGCGAGTCCTTTCTCTCCTCCTACTTCCCCTCCTTCCAGTCGCCCCAAAGGAAAATAAGGCCAGAAAAATATTAATAGAGTCTTAATTTCGAATGGGAAAATGGCAGCTAAATTAAGAGTTGACGAGGACACTAAATCCCTTCTTTTTCACTTAAATTTGAGCTTTACATAGTTTGGTGTTTATATCAAAAGCTGGCCAGAGAGTTAACCAAAGTATTCCAGCAATCTTTGATTACAAGGGTAAGAAGTGCTAATCAGATATTTCAATACCATCGCAAAGACAATAGCATCTTAAGGTCTCATTCAGCTTGTAAGTAATTACAAAAGACACCTAATTACAACAGACACACCTGTAATTTCATTTAAATATGACAGACTACAAGGTAATTTGTTAATATCATACAGTAAGAAAGAAGCTCAAAGTTTGACATCTAATTTTTAACTGAAATACCAATAAACTCTGAAAAACTTAAACCTAGAAGGAAGCGAAGAAGGAAAAAGGGAGAGCATATTTCATTTTATTCATTCCTTGTTCAGTTTGGTTCAAACCTGAGCCTAAAATGTACTGGCCTTTCTTGAGTCTCTTAATCCACAGAAAGTTAGCTTTTATTCATTTTACCATCCACCTTTCAGTGGGGCTGTCTGCAGAACACACTATCCTTTTGCTTCCTTGGGTGTTTCAACTGTTAAGATACTTGCAAACGGCTCTCACCTTACCACTAGCTTAGTCATCACTGGAAGGTGTTACACTTTTCACATTACAGCTGCATCTCCTTCATCCGCTGCTATTATTACTGACTGTGTAAGTGTACCCTGAGGCTAGGCAGGCGAAGTATACCACGACGGTTATTAATAATTTAAACTGTTCCTCTGCCTTTCCTAAACCTACACGTTTTCTTTATTTTAAAAAAATTACATTGATTATAAGTGTCTGATATTGAAAAAACACTTCTTTCTAAAAGTCCAAGTTTACTGAAGCAGCCAAGTTAAGTACGTATGTTCGGTAAAAGCCCTAAATACTTCTCTGAAAACAAACAGCGTGAATAAATTCTTTGGATTCAAAGAATTTGGAAACACCAGGAAGTACTTGTGGGTTTTTTTTCTTTGTGTGTGTGTGTGTGGTTGTGTTTTTTTTCCTCTGGCTTAATCTACAGTCTTTCTCGAACCAGATCATTCCAGCTAAATCCAAAATGGAAAAATTCCGGGCTAAGATTTATCCCCAATTGCTCCCCCTTCTTTCAACATCAGGCCAGTTCTGGAGGTTTTTCCTCCCCCATCTCTCTCTTTAATATATTTTTTTAATGATTTGAGAGGAAGGGAGAGGGAGAGGGAGAAACATCAGCGATGAGAGAGAACCACGGATCAGCCTCCTCCTGCGCGCCCCACACTGGGGATCGAGCCCGCCACCTGGGCGTGTGCCCGGACCGGGAATCGAACCGTGACCTCGGGGTTCACAGGTCGACGCCCACCCCCTGGGCCACGCCGGCTGGGCTCTCCCCGTCTCCTAAGTGTCAGGAATTCCTGTTCTTGGCCCCGTGGGTCAGGGTTCTAGAGGATCTGTCCCTCCTCCATTACGGGGTGGGGGAGACGGGGCTCCCCACCTCAGGCTGCGGGAGACGAACGAGGTTCGCCCACCCCTGGGGGCCTCCCTCTTTCTCCCCTTTCGCTGGCGGGACACGGCCCAGGCTCTCGGCGAACGACGCCCAGCGGCGGAGGCGGGTTCGCCCCTCGGCCTCCGGCCTCAGCCGACCACACCCCTGGCCTGTGGGCCCCCCCTAACCTGCCGACTTCGGCACCCGCCCGCCCGCCTGCCTGCGCGCCCAGCTCCCGGCCGCCGCCCCCAGGCACCCCCGCACCCCGCCACGGCCGGGGAGCCCCTTTCTCCAGCCGCTTTCTCACAACGGTCACACCCGACGGCTCACTCCATCCTCAACGGTCGCGCTCCCAGGATTTCCTCTCCGCCGCCCGTCTCCGACCCCGACCTCGCGTCACCCCCGTCCCGAGCATCAGTGGGGGACACACCCCAAAGTTAGCCGCCCTGAACTCACCGGGGGCGAGGGCGGGGGTGGCGGGGGTGGCGGCGGCGGCGGCGGCCGGAGAGCGCGGCCCCAGCGATGTTGTAATGGTTTCCTGCACGTCACGACTCCTTTTCCAGGTCTAAGCCACTGCGCAAAACCCACTTTGCCCGGGACAAAGATGGTGGACCGGAAACGCGACGTCAGAGAACCTCGCCGGGTGACGTCATCCCGGCGCGCGGGGGAGCAGCGGTCTCGTCGCCTTGGAGATGCAAAGATTTTTTTTGTTTTGTTTTTATTTTTCTATTTTCTTGTTCCGGAAGAGACCTGCCACCGGCTTCTCAAATGATGTCCAGTGTCTATCCGAAGGGGTGTATTAAGCAAGCTGATAGTCTCTAGATTTGTTTCCTCGCACAATTTTCTAAAAAAACCCCACTGAACCGAGACCGGTTTGGCTCATTGGATAGAGCTTTGCCCTGCGGACTGAAAGGTCCCGGGTTCGATTCCTGTCAAGGGCATGTACCTTGCTTGCGGGCACATCTCCATTGAGGGTCGTGCAGGAGGCGGCTGATGGATGTCTCTCTCTCATCGATGTTTCTGACTTTCTATCCCTCTCCCTTCCTCTCTGTAAAAAATCAATAAAATGTATTTTAAAAAAATAAAAAATAAAAAGCCCACTGAAATACTCTGTTCCTTTCTTAAAGAAAAACCAGCTCCGCTAACTGCCCGCGGGCCAGTTCAGGAGCGTGGACAGCGGTGACCCAGCCCAGTCTCCACCTGGGCCTCGCTGGCACCGGAGGAGAGCGGTGCCGAGAACAAGGCTGAGATGGCAGCGGAGCGGAGTGGAAATCGCTGCCCTGAATGTCACTGGGAAAGTTGCCTCGGTGCTCCTCAATCTTAGTTTTCTTATCTGCGAAATAAAGTCTCAAGTGCTTTACACTCTCTCTTGGTTTCGTGAAGTTTAATGGGATAAAGTACATTATGCACCTAGCATGTAATAAGGTTTGCGTACACAAAACTGAAGTTCTTTTTGTTAACCACAAATTAGACATCTCTGTATCTTACCCTCAATTTTGCTATGAATCTAAAACAACTTTTCTAAAATAAAGCCTTTTTTAAAATGTGGAGGGAGAGAGAGAGAGAGGCTGGGGCAGAAGCTGAGGAAACCAAATTTGGAAAGGAATCAAGAAAGGGTAATGACAGACAGAAGGAAAAGCCAGCAGTTGTTTCAGGATGCTTTTATAATTTCATGAAAGAAGTATGTCAGTCTGTTCACGCTTGTTTCTGAGCCCCAGCCCCCCACCCCAAACTTTGTTGAATGAATGAATGAATGAGTAGTCAATAATATCAATTGCTAGTCTCCTTCCCATGGCCCTTACTGCCTGCATGGTTTGGCCCTGCCTACCTCTCTAATATCATTTATGCCTCTCACTCACTCCTCATTCCCCATATTCCCCTCTTGCTATCGTAACACTCAAATATGCCAAGTTCTTTCCCACCTTAGGGCCTCCGCAAACACTACTCCTCCTGCCTAGTAATCTTTTCCCCCATCCTCACAGGCCTGGTTCATAATTTGGTCTCAGTTTGAGTGCAATCTCCTCAGAAAGGCTCTCCCTGATTACCCAGTGTCCCCTCCTATCCCATCCCTCTTATTCAGTTTATTTTTATTTTATTATTATTATAAAATATATTTTATTGATTTTTTACAGAGAGGAAAGGGAGAGAGATAGAGTCAGAAACATCGATGAGAGAGAGATCGATCAGCCGCCTTCTGCACATCCCCTACTAGGGATGTGCCCGCAACCAAGATACATGCCCTTGCCCGGAATCGAACCTGGGACCTTTCAGTCTGCAGGTCGACACTCTATCCACTGAGCCAAACCGGTTTTGGCGCTCCTCTTATTCAGTTTAGAAATTATATATTAGTTTGTAATTTTCTTCCAGCTAGACTGTAAATTCCATTATAGTGTACATATTTTGTATATTTTGTTGTTGTTTAATCCTCACCTGTGGATATTTTTCCAATGAATTTTTTTTATAGTGTGGAGGGGAAAGGGAAAGAGAAATATTAATGTGAGAGAAATACATTGTTTGCCTCCTGCATGTTGTTCGCTTGAGGGAAGCTTGTATATAACAGCTACCATTGATCAAGCACCTAACATGTACTAGGTACTTTAGAGTATATCTAGTCTTTAAGCTCTGTAAGGTAAAAATCTTTATCAATGACTTTCTAGCAGGCATTTTGGTAAAGAACACCTTTTAGAAGTATAATTAAGGTTAACTTGCAATATAGCATTTCTTTCTATTCAAATGACCAAAGCCAAATCTTGTTTCTGAGGGTTCTCATTTTGCAAAGCAATTATCTATCTACATACCCTAAGGTCCTCTGGGCAGTGATTAATACCTTCTATATGCTACCTATTTAGCCAGAGGTGAGGGAGGAGTTCTGGAGAGAGAAGACAGCTTGAACTTGAACATTTGTCCAAAGTCAATAAACCTGCATTAGCAATGCAAATGACGCAAAGTTGCATAACAGCACTTTGCAAACCGTAAGGTAAATTCCACGAGCTTTGCTATACAATGAAAAGTATCTGTTCTGTCAAGCTTCCCCAGTTCCTGCTGGTGGAACTTACCAGGATTCCTTCATCTTAGCACTCTGTTCGTATAGCTAATAGGACACATTCTCCCGTGTACAAAGATAGGAATCATTTTTAGATAGGGTAGCAAGTAACTGAGAGTTTATGCGAGAATACAACCAAACGTAGAACACTATGGTCAATTACCAGCTTGGACGAAATGTAATAACGAAACTTACAAATTTTGAGGTCTCACAGGTACCTTTCTCATCCTAATCATCTTTTTTTTAAAAAAAAATAAATATTTTATTGATTTTTTTTACAGAGAGGAAGGGAGAGGGACAGAGTTAGAAACATCGATTAGAGACATCGATCAGCTGCCTCTTGCACGCCCCCTACTGGGGATGTGCCCGCAACCAGGATACATGCCCTTGACCGGAATCGAACATGAGACCTTTCAGTCCACAGGCCGACGCTCTATCCACTGAGCCAAACCGGTTTCGGCCTAATCTTCTTCTTCTTCTTTTTTTAAATATATTTTATTGATTTTTTACAGAGAGGAAGGGAGAGAGACAGAAACATCGATGAGAGACATCGATCAGCCGCCTCCTGCACGCCCCACACTGGAGATGTGCCCGCAAGCAAGGTACATGCCCCTGACCGGAATCGAACCCGGGACCTTTCAGTCCGCAGGCCGACGCTCTATCCACTGAGCCTAATGATTAGGCCGAAGCCTAATCATCTTTCTTGATCAAATCTTTCCCCAAAGACGCATAATATGAATTCACCATCACACCCGCTGCACCCGCCCTGAGAGCCTCTCCACCTCCACATTCCCCGGAGCCCTCCGCTCCCAGTCCCACCGCCGCGGGCCCGAGTCCCGGCGTCCGACGTGGGGGCCCCAAACATCCTGTCAAAGACACCTCTTCAGAGACTCAGAGCTGTGGCTTCCTACCGAAGCAGCACGCAAGCCCAAGCGACCGCAGGGAACAAAAACCTCCCCGGGACGCGCCCGGCCCCCTTTTATTTCCGCGGGGCGGAAGCGGAAGTGCTCGTGGGCCATAGAGTTTTCCAGCTCCGGTCCCGGGGCCGCGTTTGGGGCTAGAGCGCCTCTCCGCCGCCGCGCTTCCCCCACCGCCGGCGGCTTCTATTTCCGGGTGCGGCCTCTGTCATAAGGCGGAGACCTCCCTTCATGTGTGGTGTCGCGGGTCCTTCGCGCCTCGCCTGGGGTCAGCGCGCAAGGACGGGCGCGGGCGGGTGCTCCCCCGCCAGCGGTTGGAGCCAGCCCTCGGGTACCGGCCCGCGCTGGCGCCTCTAATCTCTCGGAACAGGTCGGCTTTTGAGCCCTCGCGATTGGAAGCCCCCGATTCGCAGCTTCCACGATTGCAGCGCGAGAGGACGGGCCTCCTGGCCCAGACCTGTCCCCCCCATAGTCACGTTCTGCCCTGTGAGGCGCAGCGTTTGCAAGTCACCCCTTCTCCACACAGCACCCCCCACCCCCAAGTTCCTGCGTGAACTTCGCTCTTCCCTGAGACCCGTCCCCTCGGCCTCCAGATGTGGCCTTTTCTCCCCCAGTCCTTGTAAAAATTGAGAATTAGAGGAGTTTCGGGTGTCCAGCAGAAATATTACCTTTAAGACTGAGCACCCACTGGACACCCCAAACAAGTTCATGCTGACTAGGGGCAGAGTGAAAGCCAGTGCACGCAGAAAACGATGGCTGAGCACGGGGCGCACATCACAGCTGCTTCTGTGGATGACCAGCCATCCATCTTTGAGGTGGTAGCACAGGACAGTTTAATGACAGCAGTGCGACCTGCTCTTCAGCATGTGGTCAAGGTAAGGTATCCGTTCTTTAAATGGCTTTAGGGACGACTGGGTAAAAACCAAACCAATAATTGGAATTTATCTTGTGGCCCAGGCTTGAAATGACCCATTAGCCCATCATTCGCACCCTATAATTCATAGAACTTAACGGTTATTGAACCCCTGTGATGTGTAGAGCCCAGAACTGAATGGCCAGCCCGCAGGAAGGATAGGGGTAGGCCCCCAAAGTAGTGACTTGTTTAATCTCAAACTGTAGAATTTGGAGGGTGTGGGGGCAAAGGGAATGCAGATATAAGGCAGAGTACCTGTGAAATGGAATGAGTTTCATGTATTAATATCGACTTTGCTCTAGGTTCTTGCAGAATCAAACCCTGCCCACTATGGCTTTCTTTGGAGGTGGTTTGATGAAATCTTTACGCTGCTGGATCTTCTGCTCCAGCAGCATTATCTGTCCAAAACCAGTGCCTCGTTTTCTGAAAACTTTTATGGCTTAAAGCGGATTGTCGTGGGGGACACCCACAAGCCTCAGAGACTGGCCAGTGCTGGTCTCCCAAAGCAGCAGCTTTGGAAATCAGTTATGTTCCTGGTCCTTCTCCCCTATCTGAAAGTGAAGCTGGAGAAGCTGGTGTCCAGCCTTAGAGAAGAGGATGAATATTCTATCCACCCCCCTTCTTCCCGCTGGAAACAATTTTACAGAGCCTTCCTGGCAGCCTACCCGTTCGTTAACATGGCCTGGGAAGGCTGGTTTCTGGTCCAGCAACTTCGATACATCCTAGGCAAAGCTCAGCATCACTCGCCACTGCTTAGCCTGGCTGGAGTTCGGCTAGGTCGATTGACAGTTCAGGATATACAAGCTTTGGAGCACAAAGCAGCTGAAGCCAGCCGGATGCAGCCACCAGCCAGGAGGTAAGGCCTCAACATTACCCCAAACCTTTGATCAACAGATTCTAAGATCTTACTTTAATTTTATGAAATCGCCTCCTTCAGTCCACATTGAGGTATTTCATAAAATCATAGAAAAATTCTGTGTTCCTAAATCAAGGATTGCCATCCTAGTAAGCACCATAACTACTACACTTGCTATGGCCAGGCCCTGGGCTAGGTGTTTGTTTTATATACATTATCCCAATCCCCATCACACTCATTCATTAGCCCAATTTCCTAGCAGCTGAGTACCTTGTCAAGGCCACACAGCTAGAAGGTGACAAGCAGAGCTGAGATTCAAGGCAGATCAACACAATTCTCGACTGCTCTTAACCGCGATGCTATACTGCTTCTAGTTAGTGTTCATGTTCTCCTACAAGCTTCAATATATATATTGCTCAATGCTGCTAAGTTAATTTTTGTTAAGTGAGTTGTTTCTTTTTCTGGATATACTATCTTCCACACATACACAAAAAGATCTATATAAACAATGTCTCACTCATTTCTTCTCCACACACAAAAACCCAGTCTTTAAAGACAAAGCTTTGCTCCTCTGCCCCTAAAATACTGTAAGAAAGAGAATCATTTAGAGTACAGCCTTAAGGAGACAATACCAGTCGGGCAACCGTTCATTCCCCAAACTGAATTGTTGATTCTGATGAGAAATACATTTATATTAGTCACTCTGCAATTGGACCTAAACAAAGTTTCTCCTTTTGCCTTCTTATCCTATTTTCTAACAGCATTGGTGAGAAGATAAAGTCAACTCTGAAAAAAGCTGTGGGGGGTGTTGCCGTATCCCTCTCTACCGGCCTGTCTGTCGGGGTATTCTTCCTGCAATTCCTTGAGTGGTGGTACTCGTCTGAAAATCAAGAAACCATCAAATCACTGACTGCCCTGCCTACTCCACCGCCACCTATACACCTAGACTACAATTCTGATTCTCCCCTGTTACCCAAAATGAAGACTGTGTGCCCGCTGTGTCGTAAAACCCGGGTGAATGATACCGTTCTTGCCACCTCTGGCTACGTGTTTTGCTATCGCTGTGTGTTTAGTTACGTGAGGACTCACCAGGCTTGTCCCGTCACAGGTTATCCAACAGAAGTACAACACCTAATTAAACTGTACTCCCCCGACAACTGAAAGGAATCAGATCAGCATCTTAACTGGCAGCAAAATTACTGCCCAAAAGGCCACAGGGCTGGTTTGCAGCATGGTACACAGCGTTATTTTGTACTTCTTAGCCTCCATTCATAATTATATGAATTTTAAAAAATTATATGGATTTCTTTAAAAGGGTAGACCCATGGATTTAACCTTCTAACCTGCTGTCTAGGCCCCAACTTAAAGTTAACCAGGCTGATTAGAGTAAGAGAATTGAGGGTTAATACAGACGTGGATAAAAGATGGTAATCGGTACAGAAGCTTTTCCTTAAATAACAAAGAGGTATAGAAGCTCTCAGGAAAAACCCATAATTAGACCTCATAAAGTGGGTGGTGAAGGGGAGGCAGACCTTTTATTTAGAAAAGTTTTCATCTGCCTATGAGGAGGAGGTTTTATCAATTTGCAGTGTGAAAAGTGG
Source organism: Lasiurus borealis (assembly GCA_004026805.1). Classification (NCBI taxonomy): domain Eukaryota; kingdom Metazoa; phylum Chordata; class Mammalia; order Chiroptera; family Vespertilionidae; genus Lasiurus; species Lasiurus borealis. Next base: position 3,118 of record PVJN01002445.1, on the reverse strand, counting down.
GCTTACTCTTTTGAAAAACAATAGCTCCTATAAACTGTGACCCATTTGTTATGAAATATCTGCTGTAATTTATTAACTTTTAAAGATTTCTTTATGAGTCTTTCTTGGGAAACTGATTAAAGGAAAATTAAGGTCAAGTGTATATATAGATTTTGGTGAGAAAGCAAAACTAATAAGCAATGAAGAGATGAAGTAAGCCTAGATGGTATGGCTCAGTGGTTGAGCATCAACACATGTACCAAGAGGTCGCCGGTTCAATTCCCAGTCAGGGTATATGCCTGGGTTGTAGGCTCAATCCTCAGTGAGGGGCATGCAGCAGGCGGCCAATCTCTCTTATTGATATTTCTATTTCTCTCCCTCTATCTTTTTCCCTCTCTAAAATCAATAATATTTTTTAAAAGATGAAGTAAATTACTCATCTATGTGTAAAGAAAGGCTCCTTTAATAAACTTTTTCTCCTTGCTATTAAGAGTTTGCTAAATTGGCATGAATTATTCTGGCTATTACTAAAGTTTCTATGAAACGCTTATATACATTTCAAGAATAAATGTTTTTGGCAAAGAACTGTTCCATGTTGTCATGATTATATAGAAACTGCAAGATTACTTGAGATGTTTAAATTTTTCATTCAGACAACCTTTGACTTTTGGGGTTATTTTTGTATTAGCTTGTTTTTTGTTTTGTTTTTTGTGGGGTTTTTTTTGCTAATCCAATAATTGGGGGGAAAGGCCTCTACTCCATCAGCAAGAATTCAGCAGCATTCAGCCTTGTTCGAAATATCTTGTATTATAAAGACTACACAAATATTTAAGTTGCCTATAGAAAAATTCATACCTGGATGGGCAAACTGATGGAAAAATATGGGTTTAAAAAATCATGACTAGATGAAGGATGAAAGTAATTTGTAGGTGTCTCTGCTGAGATAGATGTTTTCCAGTATTTTAACTCATTTTAGCAATTCAAAGGACAAACATTCTCTAATGGCACCACGGTGATAAAACTAAATTCTGAAATGGAACATCCTATAGATTTTAAAATATTAACACTTCTATCAGGTGTACCAGTTAATAATGTGGATTTTTTTCAATAGATGGAGTTACACATATGTTGATATATATGCTATTTTGTTGTATTGACAACAAGCTTCAAAACTTTATATGTCAATTTTTCTAAAGATGTTAACATATTTTTATGCTTTAAAAATGTTGAATTTCATGTTTTTTTGGCATGTGCGGGAAGTTTTAATTTATTAAGTACTGCTGAATACTTTGGCAAGCTTATAGTGAACATGCTCCATCGCAAAATACTTGTAAACGCTGGTTTAAATGCTTTAAAAGTGATGATTTCTATGTGAAATACAAACAACATCCAGGTCAATTTGAATCACACTTTGATCATAAAACCACCAGAATGGGCCAGAAGGCAGAGCAAAGTAATTTTGCTTCATGATAACGCACCATCACCCACTTCAAAACCAGTTAAAAGCATGTTAAAAAATCTTGTCTGGGAAGTACTAACCTACCCGACGTATACACCAGACCTTGCTCCTTCAGATTACCACTTGTTCTGATCGATGGCACACATACTTTTTAAGCAGTACTTCAAAAGGTACGAAGAAGTGGAAAATTAGGTCTCCGAATGGTTTGCCTCAAAACAAGAAAAGTTCTATTGGAATGGTATCCACAAATTGTCTGAAAGAGGGGGAAAATGTGTAGCTAGCGATGGACATTATTTTGAATAAAGCACTTTCTATGTTTCTCTTGAAATTACCTTTGTGTTTTCCTTAATTGCAAAAGCCTCATTATAAACCAGTTCACCTGGTATGTATCACTAGAGGCCCGATGCATGAAATTCATGCAAGGGGCTCAGCCCTCGGAGCCAAGGTGGCTGCCTAAGCCCTCACAGCCCCAGCCAAAGCCATCTGGAAAGATGTCTGGTCTAATTAGCATATTACCCTTTTATTATTATAGATAAGAGTATATGGGATAGTTGCAAGGATTCTTATTAAATAGCAAGGTTTTACCAAAGCAAATAATAATTTAAAAAACATTTTAATATAATTTTTAATACAATAATTCAATAAGAGAACTGAACCAGATTCAGGATTGAAATAACGTAGTACTCCATGAAGGTATCAAAGCCAGATTTCTCACCTCAACCTAAGAAGGAAAACATAAAAGTATCAGTAAAATTCAAACAAATAACTAAAGAAGCACTCATATACATAATAAAACCAGTATCCAAATAGGCTAGAGCATACCCGTGTGGGAAAACCATAACCAGACTCAGCTCAGAGAGAAGATTAAGTGATCATACCCTGGTCAGAGCCAACACGGAAGCAATGGCAATACCAGGTCAGACTATACTTCACTCATCATCGCATCACTGCAATGCACCTCCTTGTATTACCTAAGATACTCACTTCTAAAAAACTTAGGTTTACCCATGAAAAAAAGAAAGGCTTCTTTTTAGAGAAATTTAAATTGCAACCATGGGCTTCCAATAAATATTTTACCTTCCACTATGCTTTGGTTTAAGTAACCCTACAGTGCAAATTTGAACAAGCTTTGGGGGAGCTTTTTGTTTTTGAAATACAGGTGAGTGGGTAAGCATTTACAGTTTAAAAAAAGTCCCCTCCCCTTTTTTTTTTTTTCATGAACCCAAACACAATAGTACAAGATAAAATTTCAGATGCTGCAGGAACCGGTTTGGCTCAGTGGATAGAGCGTCGGCCTGCAGACTGAAAGGTACCAGGTTCGATTCCAGTCAAGGGCATGTACATTGGTTGCAGGCACATTCCCAGTAGGGGATGTGCAAGAGGCGGCTGATTGATGTCTCTCTCTCATCCATGTTTCTAACTTTCTATCCCTCTCCCTCTCTAAGAAAAAAATCAATAAAATATATTAAAAAAATTTCAGATGCCTGAGAAGTGATTTAGAGACAAGTTCTTAAGCAAAATCTTTAGAAAAGATTTTATACTAAATTCTCTTATAAAGTCAACTCCAGTTCATTTATTACATGTTTTGATTTACAATCATGCTGCACATAAAGATAACAACTAGTCTTACATTTGTTATACCAGAATCTCCTATCTTAAAGAGTCCAAGAACCAGCGAGG